>VXAY01004936.1:639742-680663 GCA_013399855.1 Oxyruncus cristatus | reverse complement strand
TTCAGAGCCGCGCCCGCGAGGGGCGGCCCCGGCGGCGTCACATCCTCGAGGGGCGGGGCGGGGGCGGCCCGTTGGGGCCCGTTGGGCGGCTCTGCGGGGACGGGGGACGGGCAGGGAGCGGCGACCGACGGGCAGCGTGGTCCGGCCCGGGCCCGTGGGGCTGCGGGAGTAGGGCTTGCTTATCCCGCTTCCAGGAACCTACGGGAAGAGCCGCCGCGTGGGTACGGAGGGATGCCAGCCCGGGCCGAGGGACGTGGCCAGCACTGCCTCCGCCCCTCTGAGCAGCATCGGCATCCCCGGGCACGCTTAGGCCGGGACTGGCTCTGTAACACCCCAAACCCACCCGGTCAGGGAGGTTGGCACAGCAGCGCGTTCCTGCGCGGGGATGACGGTCCGAAGGGATGGAGGGCTTGCTCCTCTCGGGCCCTTTTGCCTTGAATCCTTTCTGATTCAGTCGGTGAGGAAGAGAGACGAGGAACCAGTGCAGGCGGAAGAGAAACCAAAACATTCTCAAAAGGCTGGTGTTCGTGCACTGACACTACGGGCTTAGTGAGTTTTTGTTTGGGGGACAGTGGGTGATTTATTATCTAATGCTCCTCAATAATTGGGTTGTGCAAATTACATCACAATTTGGTTTTGCTTTACCTGCAGACATGGGAAGACGGCCGTGCACTAGTTCATGTCCAAAAGCTGTATTTACAGGCATGCAGGGAGAGAAACCAACACTCTTTTCATTTCCATCCGGGATTTCAAAGAAAGCAGGAAACACTGCATCTGGACTCCAGAGCTGTGCTCTCCCTTACACCTGAAGCAGCCACCCTATTCCAAAAAGGGCACATTTTGTGTAAGAAGTCGCCCCCAGCCATGCACAGAACATGCTCCTGCCCAGACTTGCTCTCTTTGTGCTCTGTGACATGATTTTTGCTTAACAAGACTCAGCAATTGGGCAGCTGCCAGCCCCGTTCGAAAGCTCGCTCTGCAGCTACACAGCCCTGGCTTCGTGGCTAAACCACCAGCAGAAAGACCCTTTGGGAAACTGAAGCACCTTTACTCTGCCAGGGTTAAAAGCAAACGTACTTGGATTGCAGAACTTGTCCCCAGGTGAGGCCAGAACTGTGCATGATTTCACAACAGAGTTAAAACAGTCACAGAGGCAAGTCTATTGAGGTGGTCTCAGGCCAAGTCTAAGGCCTCCCACCTTCAGCACAGGGAAGTAAAGGAGGAGGGAATTATGTGAAGGATACATGGAAGGCAGAAACAGCCTATCTCGGTCACAGATGCAGAGCAGCTACTCAGTGCTTGGGTTAGCAGCATTAGAATAACAAAGATAAATCCTTTCAAAGATGGCAAACAAACAAATGCATTTGGATTTCTGATTAACCTCTGCCACTCCTCATACCTTTCCATCAAATTAGCACAGCATCCACATCTGCCTGCAGACACGTACACCCACTGCTGGCAGGCCACACAGTAAACACTGGCTCTTACAGACTCCCAGATCATCAAGCCAGCAAGGTCTGAGCACATCCTCATCCTGTTCAAGAAAATACCACACCACATGCTTAATTCACATCATCCTCAATGGGATTCACAGCAGCGCTTACTTTGCTGAACAGGGAAAGGATTATTCATATTTAAGCACATGCAGATTGCAAGTCATCTTGACTTGACCTCTAAGAAGCTCCTAACACCAGTAGTCAGCAGAAAGCCGAAGGAGAAGCATCGAAGGAAGATAAACAACCCCTGAAATACCAGGGGTGTTTTAAATCCCATGACTTATGTGAAAGTAAATACTTGACCAGGCTTGCACAGTCAAGAGCATCTCCTGAGAAAGGGGTGGTCAAAGCATAAAAGAGCAACTACTGTTGGAGAGAGGACATCAAATCTGGTATCTCACTGCTCTCACTTCAGAAATTTTCATGGAAACAATCCTCTGATAATCTGAACCTATTGCACTTGCTGGTGGGTGGTGCTTGTTTCTGCTGGCACACAGAGACACAGGAATTGTGAAATACATAGTCAGGTGCTCCTGCAGCCAATGTGCCTCATGGCATCTCTCCAGGCCCTAATCATCAGAATCAGAAAACTACTGAAAATGAAAGCAACTTTCTCCAGTTATTTTTTTTTAACACAAATTCCAGTTGCAGACAGAGCATTCTGGATTCTAAGAAGCCCATAAACAGTGATCTGTTCCAACTTATTCCTCCCTTGCCCCTCCCTGAAATTACTATTATTACTTTTATTTAATTAGCACCAGGCAGCACACCATGGTTTCAGAGACCACGAGTGGTCAGTGTGGGGTAGATAACTTCCTGTTTCGTGTCCTCAGACTAGAGAATCTCTTCATTTCACCAGATAAACAGCTGTATTATCACAATTGTTACAACTCATCAACTACTACAGCCTTTGCCATGCATTATTAATCCCCATCACTTGGGGGCTCATGATAAAATAAGAAAACTCATTTCCTCTCAGGTTATCTGTTAAGATCAAACAATTCCTTTATGCAAACAGATCCTGCAGAAAACTGGCTCCAAGGAGAAGTGATCACACTGCAGACTTGTGTCAACGTTTCCCCAGCTCCCAAGCGTGTGCAGCAGGAGCTCCTGTGACTGTAAGAAAGATGATGCTGTTCCTAACAACTACCACGATTCCCACTTGAGCACACGTACAAGAAGAGCTCCTGTTGCTGTTCAAGATTATTCACTGAGATTACCAGGACTGAGCCTCTCAAGAGCCTCAGAGAAGTCCCTGCTACGTTCACATTTGTGTGGGCCTGACTCATCTCAGAAGAGTGAAACACATGTACAGCATTTACAGGTTATCACTCTGCTACCACACCACGGTTGTGAATCCCTCACAGCAGGATATATTACTCAACAAAGCTACTCCACTTGACAAACCCTGTTAGTAGTTTATCCTAGATGAGGCCACGTCCCACCTCCTAACTGGGGGGGGGGGAAGTACCTTCCAAAAGGAGAGCAATTCAGAGATTTATTAACCATCTCCTCCCACCCAAACCCACTCCTAGTTTCCCAGCTGGATAAGCAGTACTTGGGGAATTTGTGCTCTGCATAATACTGGAGACCTCACTGCTGTGCAAAACAGCATACCAGAAGACTTTGTAATTCCTTCCCTTCATAACCACGGGGGGGAAAAAGAGAAATAGAGATTTTTAGACAAATTTTAAAGTCCTGATTAAAACCACAGCAGACCAAAAAAACCCAAAAAAACACAATCTCCTTGAGTCACTGAACCATGCAGGAAAATGCATGACAAACTCAGAACATGACTCAGGATTTTTTAAGTTTTGACACGTAAAAACAAGATAGGACTTCACTGACTATATTTCAAATTCATTTTAAGCTTAACAGCTGGCAATTTTATAGTCTGTTTTAGCTTGGAAGAAAACAGATGGATTTTGCCTCCTTCCTGAAGGATTGCAAAGGCTCCAGACTGAAGGATGAAGAGTGAAACACATACCTATGCTAACAATTTTGCAGCATATTGTTAGTAAAAACATGAGCCAGGATCTGTCATTACCTTTGGAAAGGTGCCCACAGAAAACGCATAGTGTTGAAAAATGAGAAAGCCAGAGCAGTGACAAACCCTCTGGAGGCTGGAAGCCTGCTGGAGCAAGAGATGGAGCAGAATAAAGACTCCAGATCCATTAAGCTGGACTGGTGCACCTGCAGATTGCTATAGCGAGTGCTCATTCACTGGCAAACCACAACCTAATTACACACCAGCGTCACAAAAGCACTCTGGTGTCGTTAAGCACTTTCCAGCCTTATGTCCTTATGTGGAAGACTGAAGCAGTCTTGGAGTACTCTGTAAAGCAAAAAAGGAAATACAGTCAGTGCAGAGCCAAACCATTTACAGCACAACAAGAAGGACCCAAGAAGACTGAAAGAAGTTCTGCATGTGAGAAATACACTGTCACAAGATAATGCACACACTTGCTGAGCTGCTTGTTATGAGAACCTGGTACATACACAGATACTCATTCCAAGATTTGCAGGAGTTCTGGCCTCAGGTTTTTTTCAGTACAGACTGGATGCACTGTCATGCTGGTTCAGCCACACGAGGAGTTTCTGAGAGGCCAAGTTCTAGCCTGCAATTAAGATGTCACACATCCAAGCATAAACATTAACTACACAGCAGTTGACTGTCAGCTTTGCCCAAGATCTAAAGTTACTCACACTCATCTGAGTGGGCACCAGACAACGAAGGGTTTGTTTGTCAGTTTTAGAGTCCAAAAAACAGAGGGAATCTCTTGTCCCTATGAGTAACTGTTGCTGGATTTGCTGGGGGTGTGGGGAAAAAAAAGTTATTCCTTGTTTCATACAGCCTGATGAAGGAATCCATGTCTTGCTGTAAAGTGGCAGTGCTTAGCACTGCAGCTGCTAAAAAAAGAATCTATTGATTCAGAATTAAGTTTTGGGCCTTACAGTTGCTACTGTCTTTGCTGTATCATGTCCATAACTTGCACAAACTTCAATAGACTTCATCTGCCTGTGATTTTTATTTTTTTAAGGAGCAAAATGACTTCAGAGCATTTCCTTCTGCTACACTGCCATTTAATTATGGCAAAGGGAGGGGCAGGAAATAGAAGTCTTGTAAAATATCACACCGTTATGTAGCCAGTAAGAAATGGGACTTACCCCAGAGACGCCTTCCTCCCAAATTTCTGTTTTGCATTGCTTGTCTTCTCTAATGCCAGATGTGTAGTTGCCCAAAGTTTGCCAGGTTGGGGACGATTCCCCTAAGGTCTGACAAGTAGCAAGAGCCATTACACATGAGATCCATACTGGATTTCCCAGAGGGAAGGCATGGGGCAGTAAAAGCCTGCATGTAGTTTCAAGCAAGTTACTCTTGTGACGTAAACCTGGAAGAGTTGGTCTCCAGCTGCTGCACTCTGCAGCACATTCTGCATGAAGGGATCATTCCACAGGACAGCACTGCCCCATCTCACTGAAATGGTGGGAATTAGCAAAAAGCTTAAGTTTTAAAGCAGACTTTCTGCAGAACAATCTTATCCAAGTTTTCAGAAACTTGGATGCTACAAATTCATAAACTGAATTAAATCCTCCACTTAACCCCCTAAAAGAGGGGTTATTTCCTGCTAAGAACAACTTCACTGTTAAAGAAAAGTGAAGTACTCCGTTATGCAAGAGTTTGTTCCACATTTTAGGTATGTTTGCATTGTAGTGGCAAGGAGGGTATGGTTTTGAATGCATTTTAGAATGCAAGATCACAAAATTTATGACAGCCATTACACTTAGCAAGATCTTAGATGCCAGGAGAGCAACTAAAGCAAGACTGTTCATCAGAGCTAGCAGCTTTGCCTTCCTTGAGAACTCAGTCACTCCTGTAATTAGATTTCTAGACTGAAGCTATTAAGGATCCCCAGGCTAGCTCCGTTCTCCACAGGGCAGGAGCTGTTCCAGTATTTGATCAGCACTTCACCTTGTTCCATCATCAGCTTGTACATGTTGCTGTAAAGCCACAGCACATTTTTAAGTTGAGATGAAGGAAAGTCCTACAATCATTCTAAGCTGGTCATCAGTTCCTTTCCACCCACAAGAAACTGGTTACAAGACAAAAGTACCATTTTCCTTGAAAATAGCAAGCTACCTGGCTAATTCTTGCTGCAAGTAAGTCTGGACAAAGTGGAATTTCCCTCACCTCATGAGCTGCCCAGCATTTCAACCTGACCTGTGAGTGCTGATCAGTACAAAGTTGAGGTTACTGTGTTAAAGCAATGCTTGGAGCACTTTGGAATCATCAGGAGGGTGGAACCACATCCCTGTGCCATTGCCATCACAGTGTGGTGACCAAGAGACACAACACACTAGTTAGAACTGTGCCAAAGCACAGTCTGCTGTTACAGATTCCACAACCCTGGCAATCTCTACTGGTTTGCACTTAAAGAAGTTTTGCCCTGTTCAAGTAGGATTCAGGATGAGCAGGTGTAGCTTCCCAGTACCGCGGCTGTGTTCATGTATCACAGAGAACACACTCACTGCAGCACCTCCCTCAACACAGGCCTGGAGCTTTCCCAGTCCCGTGAATGAAATCATGGAAGCATGTGACAGCTCCTGCAGCAGGCCCTCCCCACGTGACACGGTGTGCTGATGTGTCTGGTGAAGAGACCACAACTCCCTTTAAGTTCCTTGCTAGGCCTTCCCTGTTACGTGCTTTGGCACAGGTCTCCCTTTTCCTGCCTGGCATCCTCAGCTGTCAGATCAAGAAACCTGATGCTATGAGTGGTAGTGTAGTACTACCAACCAGTCCCCACCCCCATGATATTAAGACTAGAACCACACGGTGGATACTGCAGTTTTACATTTATAGTTGGACTTTTATAATATTCAAGATTAGCACAAGATTCATAACCATAAATTATACATTGTTATCTAAGTACATAAAACGTTAATGATACATGTATTTGAAGTGGCACAAAGTAATCATACATCCCTGTTGGCATTCTCAAAGGAAGAGGTGGGTGATGGACACGCTGTTGATCCTACTGCAGCACAGCAGAAGTGAGTCACTGCCCCCTGCTCGTTCAGGTGGTGCTGACTCTGCCCACCAGACAGGGTCAAACATGGTGTGGCAGGAAGCCAATGCCAGAACCAGTTAAAGGTGCAAATAAAAAGTCAGGATTAAGGCCCTCCCTACTGCCTCAATATTTAGCAGTGTGTCCCCCTCCCCAACCCTGACGCTGTGCTCTTGCATCTCTAGTGGTTTGGCAGCCCATGCACACTCCTATGTTCTCTTGCCACACGTAGCTGAGGTGTCTTTTAGTACCATTTAACGTCAATAAGTAACATGCTCTCTTCTTGTTAAACAAAAAGGATCTGGGAAGTGTTTGCTCTCTGGCATGAGAAGGTTTATTTTCTTCAAGTCTCAGATCTACTCCAGAAAATATAGAACAGACTCCAACAGCATTGAACCCCAACAGCATCGAACTCCAACAGCATTATTGTCCAGAAAAAGAAACTTTCCCAATATTCCTCTAAGCATTCAGAGCGCAAATATTAGAAAAGCCCACTTTCTTTTGCACATGAGAATGCAAATAAAATGGGGTAGTTCAGATGTACACAACCTTTCAACAATCCATTATCAATGAGATGCTTCACTGAATTGTTAACAACCCTGCTACTTCAGTAGCTTCAACTAGAGCTTTAACAACTTGGTGCCAGGCAATATCCCAGCTGCCTTCGATGGGCTTTGCAAAAGAAAGAAAAATATGCTCTCTTCCCCCTGGCCTCAAGCAGTTATTGCTATATGAGTTAGTGAAATAGTGCCTTAACTTCAGACAAGAGTCTCACAATGTCATTAACAAAAGCTGCCTTTCAGAGGTTGAAATGTAACCGGACAATAATCAATAAATAACAGTAACAGGCATCCTGCTGAAGTCTCCTCACTGAGCCGGGCAGCAAGTGTGTTCAGCCAACAGAAGGTCATCTGTGCCTTTAGGACCATTGTACTTCTTGGAGAAGTTAAAAAGGGACGGGAAGGAAGAGAACAGAGACAGTGAAGGTCTGTCAGAGAGCTAGTTACATATTGAAACCATAAACAGGCGGCTGGGTGAATCCTGGTGCTGTGTATCCATATGGGAAGTTTGCCTGGGGAGGTACTGCACTGGGGCCTGCTGTTAACATCAACTGCTGGCCTAGAAAAGCATGAGAAAGAGAAAGTTAGTTCAAGATCCCAAGCTTCCCTACTGGTGGTTGTACTATGGGACAGGATTATGAGGCTTTAGCTAAAAATCAGCCCCTGTGCAAGGAGACACACTGTCAAGTCACACTATCACCCAACATGCACCACAGAGTGGGCACCCAGGCCATCTGCTCTTGCCACCAGAAAGCTACAAAAGCAAGGCAGGACTCGGAGGGAAGATATTATCAACTGATCTTGAGGGCATGATCATTGTGGCTTGCTTTGAAGAGACCATACCAAAAGCCCAACAAACTGTATTATTTAACCCATGCATGGTCAGATCTGAAGAGTAAAGCAATTAAAGCAAACAGTTAGGTCTGTTAGGTCTCACAGTCTGGAGAGTGCTGCAAAAGGCCTGAACATACCTCGACAGATTTGTTTTCATCACTAGGACCACACATGCCTCATGCATATGTTAAATTCAGGTTAACATTTATGTCAGACAGTGTATCAGTCACATCCTTCCCTTACCAGCCACTTCTGGGTGCTTGTTAGCAGAATGCCTCTTCAGAAGGGCTTCTAGAATAGCAGCACACTTGAGGACAGCCATGTTGTTTTGGCTGCACATGTCTTAAAATGGGTGAGCTAGAAAGCCAGTCTGCCTTTCTACTTGGAAGAGCAGAAAGCAGACACATTCCTCAGACAAGAATAAGAGGAGGAATTTGCATGCTCTGTAAGTTACTGGGTTTGGCAACACCCTGGTATCCCCCTGTCCTGTTACCATACTGAAAGAGTATTCCTATGGTAGAGTTCTGAGCCATGTAAGAGGAGCAATACTTAAGCTGAACAACAGAAGTAGTGTAAGAGTGAGATGTCACTTCGACAACTTAGGCAGTTCATCTAGCAGAGACAACCATTTCAATTACTATCCGGCTGAAACCACTTTGACTGAACACAGTAATGTAAATTGCCTCCACAAAAAGAGATCAGAGTGACAACAGGTAATCGATTAAAACTAAGTCTTTCACCTACCAAATACTATTGGAGTGGGTTCAGTTACTTGTTCCTCTTCTTTTCTTAGGCTTTCAGAAGCATCAAGTTTATCCACCTACATTGAAGTGAACAGGAGATTTATGAAGGCCTTGTCTAGGAATTGCACCATTGTGTGAAGCTTTTCATGCCTGGTACCTCAGCTATCAAGTGCTCCTTTTTAGTCCAAGCTGGAGACTACTAAAGTTTGCCTGTTCCCAGCAAGCTTATGCTGTAAACCTGACTTCTCAACTGCTTTAGGTATATTGCAATAAACAACAGCTCTCAAATGCAGATGAGAACTCATGACCTCCAAACAAAGCACTTTTTGGGGCCCTATTCTAGTCACTGGTAACTCAGAACCATTGAGAGTGAAGACTACAAGGCATAAAAATCACACAGATTTGCATCTAGGTACAGGCAGTACTAACAACCAGGACAAACCTACATTTAGCCCAATGCTATATTTCAGCTGTTTCTCATCCTCCTTTCCCACTGCAAGAATCGTATCTGGTCTGAGAACTGGTGTGAGAGGGGTCTCTATTACACTTGAGATATGTTATCTAGATGTGGTGTTTAACAGTTTTCCGAACTTTTTCAAGTTTGCAATTCAAATTAGTAACCTGAGTGGCAGTAGGTCTCTTACTCTTTGTTTATAGCTGTCAGCCTAACAGCTCCTCAGCATAACGCTA
Source organism: Oxyruncus cristatus (assembly GCA_013399855.1). Lineage (NCBI taxonomy): Eukaryota > Metazoa > Chordata > Aves > Passeriformes > Cotingidae > Oxyruncus > Oxyruncus cristatus. The sequence continues at coordinate 671,274 of VXAY01004936.1, read as the reverse complement.
AAACTGGTGTTACAAATGCTATCCAAATTCCTACGGATCAAAGTAACTGACAGCTACCCGTTTGGAACTATCTGTCCTGTCCTATTTCTACTGGGACTCCTGCTCTTTCGGGTTCGCCTTTCCCCGGCACTGCCCTACAGTGAGTGGCCAGCAGCGCAGTCCTGCCCTCCGCTGGGCAAACAGCGGGAATGCCGAGAGCAGCCATCCCGAACTCGGGGCAAGAGCAGCTGCGGGAAAGCCGAAACATGTGTGCTCTGCTGCCTGGAAGTGGCTCAAAAGCTTTCCAGCTGAGTGTCATTATACCCTGTGTGCCTGGCTCCGTCTGGGACACGGGCTGTTCTGTGCTTTAACACGTTTTTATGCAGGAAAGACAGACAAGTTCTGGAAGATGTACACACCCCACTGAAACTAGTCTATTCGTTTGTGCTTTTGAAGTTAGTTACATGACAATTTTAGACATAACACATTTATAAAGCCCATTCTCCAAATCCATGTTTTGCAGTTAATTCAACAGACTAAATTAGTTTCACTGTAAACCATTTTCACCATGCAGATTTTCCTTCTGGCAAGTTATCCCGTATTTAGTACATGTGATTACTTGTAAATCCAACCAGCAGTTTAAAATACATCATTTTAAACCCAAACCTCACATTGAAGCGTTCAGGTAAACTTGTGTGGCAAGTTTCTCACAAGGAGAATACAGGAGTAGGAGGCATTTAAGATCTGTGCAAGTAATTTCATCGTAGCAACAGCCAAGAACTTTACAGAAGCTTTATGGCACTACTCAAACTTGCCATGTCTGAATTATTGCACACTGCAGTTACTGACAGTGTAACAAGCAATTTGTCCTTAGAACACATCCTGCCCATGGCAACTGCTTTTGGTTGCTGATGAACAGCATCCTCCCTGCCACAAGATATCTGTAATACAGTGAACAGGAACCCAAAGACTGAAGTCCTCCTCAACTGTTTGTTTCCCACGAAGAGGAACAGAGTCTGGTTGGATTTTCAAGTTGCTTGTAAATAGTTATCCTTTTAGCATTAGAAAGTGAACAGGAAATGAGTTAGAGCTAAATTACACTGCTCTTCTGGCAGAAGCTACAGCTAGATTCCTGTAAAAGAAACCTAGGGTATTGAGGGACACAAATGAACACAAAGAGTTTGAAATCAGAGTGTCACCTTATAGAACAGCCCATCAACCTGCAAGAAAATTCAGAGGGGAATACTTAACATGACTTATTAGAAGCAACCTGAAGCAGTCACTTTTCAATTGCTCATTTCAATGAAGTTCTTTCCTATGATGTCCTGAGCAACCCTAGAGCTTTCTAAGGCAGAGCCTTAGCTGAGTATCTTAGAGCTGTTTGAGACAAGCATTTCAGGACCACACATGATCAGAATGTCTCTTCTCTCAGTTGAGCACCAGCTATTGCTATAAGTATTGTACAGCCAGACTACACATCTGAAGTTCTGCTTTCCATTAAAAAAAACCCAAAACATGTTTAGCAGTCTATTCCTATGGCCAATGCAGGAATGATGTGCACTATTAGTTATTCAAAAGCTCCATATTCTGTATCAAGAAAGCAGAGTACTTTACTTTCACAGTTACAAAAAGATAAAGAGTGTTGCCCTCACCAAGCTTTCAGTTCCATCAACTATGGAGCTGCTCTGAGAAGCACAATTGCTTATGTTTAACTAGACCTCTTCAAGTCCCAAGGCATCTATTTATAAGCTTTGCTAGCCAGCCTGCAGTGACGAACCCCACAGAACTCCAAGAAGACTTAAGTCTATGAGGAACAGTAGTATTTCAAATATATGCAAAGAGCTCTGGTTTGCATAATGCTAATAACACAGCAGACTGAAGTCTTAGCTTTGTAGCCCACGCAATACTCACTTTGGTAAGGTACTCTCTCATCACTTGGATGAAATAAGGCATTGCAAAGTCCATGATGTTATGTCTCCATGCCAACTCAAGGACTACATCTGGGTGCAGCAAGTCATAGCATGTGAAAAGGCAGGCTGCAAAGCACTCCTGCTTGCCTTCTTCCAAGAACCACTGGAGCAGCTTCTCAGCCAGCTCTGCATCTTTGGACTCTGCAGCATACTGCATAGCATCCTACAGAAAAGAACAACAGTTAAGCTTGACCCACGTCAACATGTTGCTCTACATCTTGTATAACAGTTATTGCTAGCTAGGTAAGCCAGGTATTTGGCACACCGCGAAGTTAGCCTTTAAACACCAGGCATGTTCTGTAGGAGGCAAGATATAGTGCACACCAGCTTTGAGGCAAGCCACAGACTTTATTAATGTTCTCCAACAGGCTTTCCTTAAGTACTTAAAGTGACCTGATGAGATTTCGCCTAGTTTTCTAGCAGAGAATATAAACAATCTTTCTGGTATCCCACCTACCTCACCATTAGACATTAGGGATTACCCAGAGCAGAAGAGATTATTGCATCAACTGCTTGCCCTGTGGCAGGACAGAGATATTTACACAGAGTAGGCACAAACTGGCCCATGTGAGCTCACTACAGGTTTGAAGATTATACCACCATAGTCAGGTTCCATCTGTACCCTTTCAAGGGCATAAGTCTTGAGTTCTATGGAAAGTGTTCCATATTGATACAGATAACTGTAGAGATGCCACTGATTGATATAGATAGATCCCCAAGTACAGGACAGCATTATGAAACTAGATTTAAGACATTCATTTGAAATGGCAAACACTTTGCTCTAGGAGTCTTTCCTTAAACTTCAAGTGAAGGGCTAAGACTAATTAGAAATCCAGATCTGAAACTCAGGAAACATATTAAGTATTCAGGAGCTCTGTGCTTCACAGCTCAGACTCCTCAGTCTCATTCTCTCACCTTATACAGACGGTCTTTCTTGCAGAGCTCCACGCTCTGTTTCCAGCGGTTGTTGCCCTTGTACAAATACGCTGCAATGCGCCTGAATTCGATGAGTTCGTGCTTCTCCAGACGCTGAGCCAACGTTATGTTATCAAAGTTGTCATAGGCATCGATGGAAGCTCTTAAACCCTGTTGGAGAGACTCATTACATGTGCTGCCAGATGGCAGTAGGCAAGAACTACAGCAGAGAAACATCTAGTGATGGTACACAAGTGTTTGGGTTCTGCCAGCTGGATGTTGATACTATGGCTACATCCTCTTGACCTACATTTCATGCACCTCTCCAGAAGACATTTTTTAACAAAGCAAGATGCTAACTTGGTTCACAGTGACTTCAGACACAAAAGAGCTAGTTACCTTTAAAAGACAAAGCATGTCTTCCAACAGCAGCCAATAGGGCCAGAAACAAATCTGTTTACAGAAGTGCTGCCCAGTAGAGTATGCACCCCTGATACTGACTTTTGTGAGGTCTGTCCTTAGAAGGATCTTTTTTTGCAAATCATTGATGTCTCAAGACTCCTGCCCACAAAGGGTCTGACTGCACCTCCCCTCTCTGTTGCATTGCAGAGGTGTTATCTTCTATTCAAGGGAATTACTGTGTCAGCACCTTTTTTTGTTGGAGAAAGAGGAGCATCCCTCAGGCTTAGCAATCTGTGTTTTGGGACTTACCTGGAAATCTTCCTCTTCTGTTAAAAGGTTGTTAAGAGCTTCATTAACTCCTTTGTTGTTGTGATTCTGGACTGAACGTAGATAAGGCTTTACTAAAAGTAGCTGATTAACCTGGAAGGAAGAGGTTTCCAATACAAGATTAATCAATCCTGACACTGCACACTCCTGAAACAGGTTCCCACTTGTTATTACAAGATCTTAGGACCCTTCAAACAAAGCATCTTGTATTGCCAGAAGTAAAATAAAACAGCCTCCTAGGCCAGTTATGCTCAGTATTCCAGCACGTCCATATCAAGCCAGGACCAGGCTGCTTCTCAGTCCTTTAGACTGGAGGCAAAACTACCCAACAGATGTCAACCCTGTTTTCCAGCCAGAGCCTGGGGTATCCTACACTTGAGCAAGAGAATTTCTTGTTCATCTCCCCATCTCCTAAACTCACCTTTGAGAAAAAATTGACTGTCCTGGTGTGATCCAGTCGTGGAGATAACACAAGCAGGAGATCGTTGATCAGCAGAGGTTTGTAGTCCAAGTAGAACTGCAAGGCTTTGTAGTACAGCTCCACATTGGCCACCTGCATGGTCAGGCACCAGTTAGTACTTCAAACACAAGTAAGCCTAAGATGCTTAGTTCGGACTACTTAACTCAGCACAAAGTCTGACTCCTAAACAAAAGCTTAAGTTTCCTCCTAGAGGCCAGAAGTCTTACACTTATGCAGAATTCTTGTTCAATCTTACGACTGTTTCTTGTGCCATCTGCTTCCAGAGAGTGAACTCACAGGCTACCAGCGGTAGTACAAACCAATTCCAACTCATCCACAGTTAAGATATCCTGGCACAGGCAGCCCACTACAGTTCATGTGACCATTTGTCAGCTCCCAAAGCCAGTAAAGGCTGTAGCCTTTACAGTCTTTAAAGTTGTTTCCTTGAAACCCATAAGAACAGTATGAGTATATTTAGTCTTAAATCTTGTCTAAAACTATTCCTCAATTTACCATGCTCTGCTCTACTCACTGGACTGCCCACCCCGTTTTTCACATTGAAACAGCTGGAAACATTTGCAGAAGTCTTCCAAGAACAGTTACAGCCTCAGAGTAAGACAGCAGTCAGCTCAAAGGTATTAAGGAGGTCAGGCCTCTTGCTTGTGACTCTGAAAACATTCTGTGCTAGCTGCTGCCACTCAACACCAAGTGCTGTACAGCAGAAAAGAAACTGTAAGATTAGATGGATTCTTTGTGCTAACCTAACTGGAAGTTGCTTTCAGCAGGAAAACTGAGTAGTAGCTTAAGCAGACTCATTTTCTAAACAGCAATTTTGTTGTGCATTTTTGCCTCTGTCCTGAAAGAAGCTTTCAGCACTTTGCTTCAGTTAACTAGTTACTTAACTTGGCAATTATGTCTTTAAACTGCCCTTCTTTCCAGGCATCAGTGGGATGATTCATCATAGTAATTATTGCATTGTCATACTCCTCGTACTTGTCATAGAGGAATACAAGTTCTGCCCAGAGATGAGCCTGTTCTGCAGCTCTGAGCACCTAATAAAATAAACAAACAAAAAATCCATCAGTTTGATTCACTGACAGCTTCCCACCTTCACTTGAAGCATTGTGACCTTACTGCATACCTTTGGAATATTAACTCTAGACCAGAAGAGCTCCAGATGTTCCCTCATTTTCTGAGGCTTGAATTTGGAGTATAAGATGGCAAGTTCAGTAAACATTCCCATGTGAGCACGCTCTAGGCCCAAAGCAGCTTCCAAAAGGGCAATCAATTCTTCAAAGTAGCCACGATCCTGGATTTTAAGAAAATAAGGATTAATTGCAAATTCATGAGCAACTGGCATTTAAAGCTTGCTAAAATGCACATTTATTTAAATTCAATATACTTTGATTTTCTCTCCCAATGAAAGTGCTTGGATTTGTAAGACATGATTCCAGCGAGGCAACAGAATGATAAAAGAAGAGACACTGGAAACTATCACCGCTCTGTTTACTACAGAAAAAATGCAGGTAGCCATGAGGAAATGGAGATAGAGGAAAAATGAATTTAAACATCAGCCCCCCAGGGTATCGGGTTTTTTCAGTACGCTGTTGTAAGTCTTCTAGGACATTAACAGTGACTGACCTGATAGTAACTGATCAGCTCTTCAAGTTCATCAGCATGGATGACTATGTGTAAGCCACAGATCTGTGCCAAGCGGAATTCTTTTCCATCCACACAAGCGAAGCACACCTGTAGTAATGACAGTCAGCAGTCAGTTAACAGGACAACACTGCAATGCTTAATCTCTTTATGTTAAAGGGAACGTTATTTTGCAAAGATTTACCAAATTTGAGATTTACTAGCACTTCCAAATAGGTATGTCCATACTTCTACTAGAATTAAAATCTGTCACTCATTCTACGCTAAGCCTAAAGTCTTGAAATTAAGCTTTAATATCTTGGGCAAGAGAATAGGTTATAAAGCTGCAGACACACTCTGTAGCAGCAACAGTTCACAAGCTGCTACCAGAGCTAAAGCAGCGTACTTAGAACAAACAACAGAGCACATTCTGGAGACAAGTGAAAACCACGAGTTTAAGTTACCTCCTTCCAAGTCCTTGTGCTGTTGGCTTTGCGGCCACTGTCCACGGCCGCCTGATACTCCCCGAGGTGCACCAAGGTGGACGCCAGGCGAGCAAAGTTCGAGACGTTGTTATAGAGCAGTTTTGCTGCTTCGTACATCCCCTCTTCATAACAGCGATCACCGACCTGGAGTAGGAGCCCAAGGTAATCATGGGTAACAGCAACTCCCAGGGGTCAGCTAAGCAGCAAGTCATACATGGGAACTGCGGGTCAAGACATACCTGCTGTATATGGGCATTATTAGGGCCACTAATAAACTCCTCCAGTTCCGACAGACGATTAGTTTTTGCCAAAGCAAAAATAAGTTCTGTCTCTACATAAGACTCTCTAGCCTTCTTCCTGGCCATCTGTAAGAACTTCACTAGGTCCTCCCAGTTATCTGGAAAAGAGAAGAGAGAATTAAGATCCTGTGTTTAGTCATTCTGTATTGCTCACCCTGCCCACCTTAGGAACAGTTTTCACTAGCAGGCTCAAGGATCTCCTCTACCATGATAGTAAGCCATTTGTACCTGAGTTACAGAATTCCCTGCTAAACACCAAGTCACCCTCATGTAGGGTTGAACTTCTTGATACTGTTCTGCAAGCCAGTTGGTAAGCAAGTCTGCCACATACAGCTACATAAATACGCTATCCTTGGCGATATTTTAGATAACAGTCCAAACTACCTCCACAAGAGAGTCTGTCTTTAGGGTAGCAACACAGACAAGCTTTTTGACAGGAATCCCACTAAACACTGATTCAGCCATTCCATGTACTGACTGCTCCCATTTCCTCTGAATTCATAGGTCTTGAGAATCCCTGCTGCTCAGTGTAAACGCAATAACCTAGCTCATATCCACGCAACCTGAAGCTTAAGGTTGCTTTGCCTTACCATTTCTATTAGCTGCCTGAACAACTTCCATGTAGGCAGATGGATCATCTGCCTTTATATAGGAGTCAATGGCTTCTTTCACCAGGTCCTTCTGGAGCTGTGCTCTGGCTAGCTGGCTCCACACTGCTGGTTCATTACATCTCTCTGCAAATTCATAAGCACGGTCTAAGTTGCCAATGTGCTCAATCAGCACCTGTTTGAAATTGAAGTTACAAGTTAAAAATCAAAGCTTTGTAACAGCGCCCCTTCTAACAGAACTCCTCAAGTGCATACACCACTCTGTGTAAGCAATACAAAGCTAACTGCTCCGAAACAGCCATTTCTGTCCAATGAAGCATTCTACACTGTCACGCAGGAACCACACCTCACCTGAATTGCTGAAGTATTAACATCGAATTTTCTGAATATAGCAAAGGCTTCTTCATATAGCTCATTACTGATGGCAATGTTTGCAATATCTGGGGCATCATAGTTATCCAGGCGATTGATGTATTCCATCACTCGGGTGCGGTCAGCCTTGATGGCCGTCAGGATCAGCAGGTTCTGGAGGTTCCTTTGGTTAACAGAAGGCAGAGGCTATAAGTGCACGGCAACACCTGCTCAAGTGACATGGATTGTACATGTGAAAAAACACACCCACTTGCTGTCACTAGCAACAACCTTTCATCCCCAGCCTGAGAACCACTGGTATTTGCCTTCAGAAAGAAACTGGTTACCAGTATCAGTGTTCTCTATTCTCAACACATCACTGCAAACTGTATAGCGTGAATAAGCTCTGTTCTTAAAGCACAAAGCACTCTAAATTCTGTTTTCTCTCCTGATTATACACATTGAAGAGTGCTTAGGTACTGCATCCAAAGACACCCAATAACCTGGGTCACTCCACCGCCTAAACAAAGGCACTGAATAGTCTAAACTTGAGGACAAAGCTCTCTTCTTACCTGTGCTCACTGAATACAGAATTATCCAAGACAATCTTTTCCAATAACTCAATCAATTCATTAGGCAGATCAGCAGTCATGAAAGCTTTCACAGTTACAGAAACCTCCTCTGGATCCTGCGTCTCTGATAAAGCTGTTTGGACAACCTAGATTTAAAGGCAGGCATGTATTAAGTGTTTTCCCCAAATGAAATATTTGCCAACCTATTCCAGTGAACTACCAATTAAAGTGTCAGAAACTGGAAAGTATTTTGACACAGACAGCAAGGAAGAGCTAATAGCTGTATCTCAAACAGAGGTGAAGTCACACCCTGGGTCTGTACAGGGATCTAATTCACTAGAGGCAGGTCTCTTCATAGGATAGGAAAAATATCTTACTGGTAACTAAATCTTCTGACCATGAAAGTCAGAATTAATACCTGCCACTCAAACTCTTATAAAACTTCTGTATGGTTGAGATAGGGCCTGGAGGGACCTTGTGGGGGAAAAGTGCTACTTTAATGTTTCTGAGATGTCCCAAGGTCTCCACATACTCCAAGTTTAGCCTTTCTGCTGTACCTGGTCAATCAGCTGCCGCCTGAAGGGGTTGTTTTCTTCCAGTACATTTGCCCAGAGCTCGGGGTCCTTCCTGCGCACCAGATAACGAGCCTCGCTCTTGAACAGAGAGTTCTCATTGCAGACCTGAGGGGGAAGTCACAGATTGGCACTGATGCTTCAAGGAAGAAACTGGTATGGACAGGTTTTTATGGTTAACCAGAATGTTAAAGCTAATCCTAGTAGTCTCCTAGCAAAACAACTTGGAGCCACCTTCATATCCTGAAATAAAGGAGCCAAATGCAGCCAATACTTTTTTAACAGCTATAGTGGAGGTATTACTTAAATAACTGCTTCAGGCTGGAAAGTCATCTGCTCTCAGCAGCAAGCCTAGATTACACTACCATTCTAACACTCACAGCTGACCTTCTCAGCATATTCTAGTTTGGAAGTGCAGGTAGGAGAAGAATGTTGTTTTTCTCAACAGCCACAAGCACTACAATCTGGCATTACGCTGTGGTGTTTGTGTTGAGACAAGGAAGTGTTTGAGAACCCTGAGAATTTCACTTGCCCTTGAATTTCTGAGGGAGGTTCTAGGAATAACAAGCTTAAGATAGGAGAGGAATGCTATTGGAAGAAGGCCTTGTAGTTTGTCTGTCAGTATTTATTTTCCTCATTTCTAGTTAAGAATTGGATCAACTCTAAGGGTCAGTCACAATAAAGGAGAATTACAAGCCCTGTTCTAGTTTCAGGGAAACTTTTTTTCTTACAGTCGAGTCAGGCTAAATGACAGTCTGTCCCTGCTGCTGATCAAGTGCTCAAGGCTCAAAGCGATCAAAATAACAAAGATTTAATTGTAGGCATACGCATTATCTGGACTCAATAAAAAAATTAATTTTGAGCAGAATCAGTGGATGAAGGATGTGGATGGTACTTCGCAGTTGCAGAGTTACACAACTTTAGTTTGGACATACAGCACAAGTTCTTCTCATCAGCATAAAAATTACGGTCTCCATGTAGAAGAATCCCGCCTGCCTCAACTCCTGAGTGAGACTGCAAGACAGGATTCTGGGAGCGTTAGACTAACAGCCAGCTAGGCTTCCACTTCAGGCAGCAAGTAGTTCTTTAACATGTTTACAAGTGCAGTTTTTCTAACCTTTATGAGTTCCAGATCACATTGCCCCCTCTCATAAGCAACGCAGGCCAGATGAGGGTCCCTCTTTTCACAATATTTGCCGACCACACGGCTGTCATAGTAAGGATTCTCACGGAGGAAGCGCTCTGGGTTATTATTACTGTCAATGTAGATTTTGGCCAAAGCATTATGAGTCGCAGGTTCTTCAGAGCCTTCATGAATCCTTGATTCAAGCCATGGCAACAGCAACTTAAGCCTTTGAAGAAACAAACATTTCAGGTTTACCATTCAGACAGAGGTATGCTCGACAGCTACCCTTCCATACCCGGCCTTCCCTTCAAGCAAGTCTGCTGGTCAAACTTGAAAGCAAATGCAGACCAGCCAGTTATTTTTAATGAGTCTTAAATGAATGGAGTTTAACATCAGGGAAGGCTGCAGGTGCCACTAGTTCTACAATCATTCAATTCCTGCTCTATTAGCTGGCAGTTCACGCTTAAAGCAACTTGTTCATTTTACAGGTAACTAGAAACTAATTAACAAACTGCTGTGTGTTTACAAGAACACTGTCAAGACAGTTTGATCCAGATTTATTCCAAAGGCACATCCCGCAGCTGGCTGTACAGGAACCTTCAAAAGCCATCACTCATCACACAGTGCTGTCAGGCACTCCTACATGGCCCAAATAATCAAGAGATTGACTAACAACTCTAAAATGTTTTTCTATAAAGAAGTAAACCAGCATTAGTGTTGTATCATTTAACAAAACTGCATCCAGTTCAATTTGTGTATACCAGGGTCAGGAAAGCCCAACACTGGTGTCTACAGATGCATTTTTATTACCGATTTCTTTTCTCCACTTCTGCCACCAGCTCATCTGTTGAGAACTGTCCTCTAACCACCATGATCAAGTTCTTGATGACATCTTCCGAACAATCTACATCAAGAAGCCCTCCAACCACGGCTGGTATACGGCTAGGATTCACCTAGAATAAGCCACCATCATTAAAATAAGTTATTAACATTAGTAATAATCCACCACCAGTCTTCCACAAGGGGAAGTTCTCATTAATGATTTCAGTTATGCTTTAGAGCAGTGAATTTTAAGTAACTATTGCATTTGTATATGAATTCCAAGAAAAATGTGTTTCTCATAGACAAAAGGCTTATCGAAGAGCCTATGCAGTAGAATAGTGACCAGAAAAGAGACACAGCAGATTATGCTGTAGTCCACTAAAAGCTTAAATTCCTTCTAGGGAAGGAAAGAAAGGGAGCCCAACATGGAATTCTCCTTACCTTCTGTACGTAGATCTCTATGTACTTCTGCAGGTTATTGCGATATAAATAGAGCACCAGGTCATGAACAAAGTCAAATCGATCACAGACAATGATCAGAGGAAGCTGATCTGTGAGCTTTGCCTCCTGTATTGTGAGGGGAGGAGGGAAAAAAGTGATCAGTAAGCAACCACCACTCGTTCAAGTGCCTTCAAAGCAGAAAAGACTGACCAAGCTCCCTTAGCTCTAGGAATCACAATACATTCCCGTTTAAGACTGCCAAGCACAAAACTGACTTCAAAAGCAAGTTACCCACTATGAACACCGTGTGCCTGGTCTATCAGTCAAGTTTTAAGTTCTTCATGAAGTGCCACATCAGGCCTACATCTCTAGCTTCAAAATCACTATCAATTCATATATCAATTCAGAAGACAGTTGCTGGGCCAAGAACTTGATGATGCAAAATGAAGAGACATTCAATCCCGTTTTACCGGTCACAAAGCACGCAAAGTGTTGTAGTACAGGTTGATTCCAGTTTTAATAAGCTTTGTCTAGACAATACCTCTGATAAGGCAGCTGCTGAATACTTCAACATAAGCTTTCCTTTTGCCAGTCTAGATACACCTATTGTTTTGTGACAGCATATTTACGAGTTTGGTACAAGTTATATTATACAAGGCAGTTTTAAAAGGATGTGAATTTGGGCTTGTTTTCCTGGAGACAGCCTAGAAGGATCTATTTTATATCTGGAATAGGATCAGATTCCTATTTCAGCCCCAAAGAAGACAACTCAGAGCCATGCCTGCTAAACCTCCTTGGTGTTTCCCTCCCTTAGAAAGCTGTAGTTCTGCTGCTTAGCAAAACGTATGTAAAACTCTTCAATCCATTGGGCAGAATATTTACCTTCAGAAAGTTCTTCACTCGTTCTGGGTTATAGCAGTTACTTTCACGGCAGATTCTTTCTACTTCCTTTATCTGACCAGTCTTGCAAGCTGCCTGGATGTACTTGAAGTGAACATCTGGATCCTGGCTAAAGTTTACAATGGAACCCAAGAAATAGAACAGTCCTAGAAAGAATCACATGTTTTTAACATCGTTAGAAGGGTAAGTGAAGCAAGTGCAGACTGTACAGTCTTCAGCTTGTGACTTGGTTCAACCCTGCTGAGAGAGAAGCTTTCATTCAACTGCAGGAAATATCAGGACTCTTTTCCCCTCTCTCAGGTTTCATCTTTCTTTCTGATCTTTACTCAAGAGGGTTAAGAAACTATCTAGAACAAAGCTACCCATAGAGCTCACTGTGATGAGCTCACTTTGAGCATCCTGAGGTCCAGACATGTGACGAGCACCTCTCCCATAAAAGCTCCACAATCCTTCCTATTAGCTTCCATCAAGCAGTGCTTCCAAGTAAGCTGCTTCCCTCTAATACTGTACCTTCATAGCTTTTGAAAGACTCAAAAAGCTCCACAAGAGACTGGGTACCAAGCTGCTCATGGTATTTAGAAGCAACCTGCACACACAGCTGTAGGTTTTGCCTAATGTTGGCTGACAGCATGGCACGCAAACACTCCACGGAGTCTTCAACTGAGAGTGAGCCAAAGAAGTTCACGAGCCACTGCAAAGAGACAGAAATTCTACTCAGTAACTTATACAGGATTTCACTGACTTCTAAAATATGCCAACTAGACAGTTTCTACCTCAGCTACTAGAGAGAAGTCTTCCATGCACTAAGAGCAAAGAGTTAAAAAGAAACACACCACCTTCACAACTACAAAAGTGCAGTTTGGAAATAATAATTGAAGTGCCCACCACCGAAAGTATAGATTACACTTTAATCAGCAACTGGTCAAATGTTCTTGAACCACAGCTACCTGTGCTACTTCAGTACCTACAAACCATCTCACAGCAGATGAAGGAGTGATACAGATTGAAAGCTCAAGTGAAGTGAACACTTCCTTACTGTGTACACCAGACTTACCTCAGGATTCAGGAGGTGAGTATGAACTACTGCACGTTTGATATCATAGAGATCCGTGTAGTGTTCCAGAGCTCGCTGGAGCAAGCCTGCCTTTTCACACAGCTGGGCAACATGAGCACGGTCATAGTGCGTAAACATTTGGTTTCCAAGAATGGCATCTGCAACCTAGGAGGTTACATTTCACATTCAGACTGTCAGAGAATCACAGCAGCTCGGCCTAGAAGTTGTTGAAAAGTCACAGCAGTGACTTAGTAGCCTTTCATGTTACTAAACTAACTACGGATATCAGTATTAGGCATCATACTCTTGTGCAAGCCTACTGCTGTCTCTCCCCTTTCTGGAGGAACTGTGTTGAGAGGTCTCACCTGGGGGGCGTGAATCAAATTCATTTCCAGGAGCCGAGTCTGAAGGTGTCCTTCTGCAGGGCGGTTGTTTTTCAAGGCATCCAACAAAAAGGACGTGCACTGCTGAAGGAGACTGTGCTCCATGAACACATCCACAATCTGTTGAGAGTGGTCAAGTTAGAGAAGGGAGTCTGTGTATACACAAGCACATTTTTCGGTGTATACCAACAGCCTGGCTAGAAAGGCAGCTCATCACAGCACTAGCATGCTGCACTCCCTTTGTTTTCATAGGATTACTACCATGGCAGCAGAGAGGCAAGTTTCACAGTTTTCTTTTTCTCTAAAATGGAAGAAGTGCGTTACTCTGAGCTATTATGCCAGCTTTTGCCACCCACTCTATTTAGTTCTAACATAGCACGCAAATCCCAACCCTTCTCTCTTGCTGGGACTACAAGAAGAGCCAAGAAGTAGATTCAGTTATTTATTTAATAATGCAAAATGTTGCCTCATTTCTCTGTCCATTTAACAAGAAGTGGACACTGGCAGCCAGTACTCAACTTAGATCTATTTGTTCATCTTTCTGTAAGTTCTCTGCATGGGAAGAGGTAATGTTCCATTAAAGGCCACAGTAGGACAGTAACACTCTATTGCTTAGACCAAGACCGTGGCAGATTTGTTATCAATAAACCAGAGAGCTTCCACAAGAACTTGAGAACACACTTTCCTCTAAAGACTTAATGGTAACCAAACTGGACTAGTTTAGTCAGTTCTCTATCCAGACAACTAGAGATCTGAACTAGCCTTACCAGCCCCCAGAATGGTACTATGCTATTACCTCTGGCTAGAAAGAGACCAGTACTCTTGTTGTAGGCATCACCTGGTTAATGTTAGCCAGTGGCTCCTCATCCTGTACCAGCATCTGAGAGAACTGCAGGCCTTGCTCTGGGCTGACTCTCATCACACTTCTCAGCAGAAAGATCCAGTCTGGGGTATAGCCAACCTAGAGATTTCAGAAACAGTTATGCATGTTTAGGAGGCTTTACACATCTGCTCAGCCTTCAGATTCTTTAGCACAGGGACTATGAACTGCTGTGAGCTTGCTGTGCCCATCCCCCATCTCCCAGGAATTCTCAAACAAAAGCACTGCTTGTCTGTTGACACAGAAATTCAGTATTCACCTACTTAGTAACTGAACTTGTGCCAGGGCATTTCTCTTGCTAGGTAAGAAAACTGCTTGGGACAAATCTTTCAACAGTCTTAAGGTGCTATTTATCAAGTAATGTCCTCTTTTAAGTCTAGGACTTAAGGCAATTTTTTTTAACAGACCACAAACCAAAAGTCTTATGAATTGAGGAAGAATCTTATCTTTATTCTCTAAAATAAGCTTGAGCCAGTCCATTAATTTGATAGCTCATAAAATTCTGGATGTTTTGAATTTTATTTTTTGCAGACTGCTCAGACTGTAGTAATACACCATGATTTGCACTATAACAAAAACACTGTTTCTCAATCTTACCTACTTATCAGTTTTAAGTGACAAGAATCAAACTTATCTCACGGAAGATAGCTTGAGAATGCACACATTAAACATAAGATAGAGCCTGCAGTTTGTGATAAACAACTTTACCTTTTTAGCATACAGCACTATTTTCTGGAACTGACCAGTTTCAGCAAAGCACTGAATCACTTTGTTTGGCACATTAGCACGAAGGTAGACGCTGAGGGCAAGGGTTGGGTCAGCCGTCTTCACCAAGTCTCCCAGCTCCTCTGAGCACTCCAGCTGAAGTCAAAGGGTATTTTGTCAAGCAGAAGAATTCAGAGATGTAGGATCAACAAAAGTGTTGTTCACACTCAGCTGTCACAAGGCAACACAAGTAGGCCAGTATCATGACCGAGCCTACCTTGTCTTCCTTCAGCCACTTCTCCAGGAGCTGTTTGCGGCCCTGCTGCAGGACAGGGCGACACAGCTCCAGAGACTCAAACTTGTTCAGCTGTCCCTGGTCAAGCAGTATCCCAAAGTACTGGAGCAGGGGAGAAGCCTGCCCAGGCTGAGCTGGTACACTCTGGAACTTCCTAATTGTATCACTGGTACGTAGAATTCCCTGAAGAGGCACAAGAGAGAAGCAACGTTTAATTAGCGAGGACTGACTATTAGTCAAAAAAAACAGGTGCTAAGCTATACACTGAAGCATCTGCTGTTAGGCCTCCAGGATGGAGACCACTAAACCAATGACATTCTAGCAAGATAGTCAGTGGCCAGAGCAAGTCCAGTCTGGTTGGAAAAGTAGGACAGATGCTCCTTTATGGGATTCAGGAAAATACATTAGTCAGAAGCACTATGAGACTGCAGAGAACTCAGGCTGATATTGCAGCACTTTATGTTTTGAATGTCAAGTACTGACTAAGCTAAAGGCAAATCCCCATGACTTCCAAGCTTTACCTTTGGAGTTTTTTACCTTTGGTGCAGATGCAGCTACTTTAGCAGCATCTGCATAGTTTCCTTGAGCAAACAGTGTGTTAAACTTCCTGGCAAACAATTCCTCTGCCCCAGCAAGGTTGCTCCGTATGGCCATACGCAGTCCCAGGTCAGGATTCTGGAGAACATTCGTAGCATAGTTCACTATGTTGTCTTCCTCAACACATACAGAAAGCACCTGGAAAGGACAAGGGAAATATTGAGGAGTACTGTCCTTTCCACAACTACTATGAATTATTAAAAAAACAAGTTCCCCTCCAAGTAGTTCTGTACGAGAAGAGATTAAAAAATGATTAATCAAATAGTCACTTGCTCCCTTCCACGACATTTGTTGCACCAAGTCACTCATTAGGTTTGTTACTTTCCATCTGAACTTCAGCAGGCTCAGAAACAGAACGGTGGATTTGTTACCTGTCCTTTTTTGTTCACACCGATAATGCCTGAGGTAGGTTCGTGAGGAGCTGTGACAAAGATGGTGTCAGCGCTAATACGGTTCATGTAGATGCACACTCCAGACTCCAAGTCATACATGTGGATATAGCCATACTTGGTGATCAGATAGATAACACCATGTTTGATTCCAATCTGCCAAGAGATGGGGTTTTATTAGCCAAAACCAGTCCTGTAACAGCTAAGACAGCTGCCTTTAGCCTAGTCACAAGAAAGTACTGCAGTGACATGCCTTTGTAGTGACACTAAGAACAAATATAGCTTCGGGCTTCTTCTTACAGATTCAAAAGCTTTGCTGGCCATTTGTAGGCATAGCTCCAATGAACAGAGAGGTTGAAGGGAAATTAAAATTCATCTGCAGCAAAGGACATACTCCTCATCCTAATGAGCTGGGTTGAGGGAGAAAGTTCGGGCATAATTAGCATCCTAGTCTAGATATGTCAGTACAAGTTCTTCTTCAGAAATACTAATGAGATGAACCCACTCTCTTCCAACAAAGCCTACCCAAAGCATCAGCAGAACCTGAGCCAAACTCATCTATTGAGTACTCCAGTTTACCTGTTGAGTCACTGAAACCGGGGAGGCTTTCAAGCCAAAATGGTCTTCAGACAAGGGAGTACCTTCCCTTTGGAACAAGTCTTTGGATGTTGCTAATTAAGCCTCAAGCTGAAGTACAGAGCCACATGAATCCTGCCATGCACACAGCTTGCTTTGTTTACCTTTGTTTAAGGCATCTCTTGGCCCATTTTTGAAGCTGGTCTGTTAGACTCCTTAGCAGTTGCATGCTCTGAGATAGTCTGCTTTTATTACACAACTTCTAGAACCACAGACATTCTAAGTGAAGTTTGGTCTGTGAAAGCAACCAGCTATGTTCTTTTCTGAAGAACCTCCCACTAATGTCCCAAATTGCCTTTTCCATGCACCTACTACAGGAGGTATGCTAATATTCTTAGCTAGAACTCTGAACATTAGTAGGAAGCTCAATACCTGAAGACACTGTTGAGGGGGTTTTTTGGGTCTGTTTCGTTACTTTCATGATTTGGGGTTTTTTGGTAGGGATTTTGTTGGGGCTTTTTCTTTGGTTTATTATTTTTAAATACAACCTTAAGTTGACATCTAGACAAATACAAGAACAGTGTGTGTATATATATATATACATATATATACACACGAGTTACTGTTTTAATGTCCAAGGCTACCTCCCACAAACCTATTAACACCCCTCTCAGAACTAAGAAGAGCTGACAGCACTCTTTACATAGAGATGGCAGCTGCTTGCCGGGCTATAAAGTTCACTTTTCTGGGGACGTAGTGTATTTACCTGCATTGCCACAGGAAAGTCTGTTTGTGCCTCAGGTGGGAAAAACACATCAACAGCTTTCTTAACAAACGGCTGATTTCCAGTAGCTGGCTGACCTACTTCAATTATGTGTAGCTAGGAAGAAAAGAGTTCATGTCACAAGATTGCCTGCAAGTACAGCCACATGAAAGAAGTTCCTCTCCTCTGATATGCTGCTGAAGTCATCTGCCACATTTGGCCAACACAGTCTGGGGAGCTGTGCTCCACATATTCGGAGGGATAAGTTTTCTGGAACTTGATAACTTATAAACTGGGAAAAGATTTTTTTAAAAAAACCCAAACAATTGCACTTTCTATGAAAAGGGACTATTCCTATACAAAACATTCCGTTCTAAATGTTTTGAGTCAGTGTGCTGGTTTTAGCTGGCATGGAGTTAACTTTCTTGAAAGTGTCTGGTATGGGGCTGAGAAGAAAGTTAACCCTATCCCAGTCAAGGCCAGCACACTCAGACTTGTCGATTCATCAGTTTTGCATGAAAACAGTAGAAAGGCCAAGACATTTATTTTGGTGTTACCTCAGCTCTTTATAGACTGCTCAGCAGTTGTAGTATATCCAACTGCCGTTGAATTCCACATTCAGTTTGATGCAAACAACCCACCCACAGCAATACAGCTTATCTAGTCTCTTCCTATACTGAACTCATGACATATGAGACTGCTTAAATGACTTCATACCCACAAAAAACTCCACATGGACATAAACTGATGTTTTAACACCCTGGGCTCAGTTCTCATTGCATCTACATTTGTTCTTAGGCTTAAGTTTCACCCAAAGAACTCAACTTTCTGCTGGTTTTATGCTACTGAAAGAGCATTTTGATGCTGACCGAATATGCCGCACATGTGGTTCTCTCTTGTTATTCAGAGAGCACGCACTGAATGTGTGAGCACTGAAGTTCTATTAGCACAGAGTTCTGCTACAACACAACAGGAACACAGGTGCAGGTTTTACCTTGCCTCCAGCAGGACTCCTCACAGCAAAACAGAAGAGGGTAGAAGGTTTGGCATTTCCCTCTATTTTGAATTCTGCAAAAGCTGCTGCATGGCCTTCTATAGGTTGGGAGACTTTTCTATCAACCGAGTACAGCTGCATGGCACCAACCACACGATTTTGCTAGAAAAAAGAAAGGTCAGCTTGTACAGGTAAGATTTCAAATGTCTGTAGCAAGACCTTAGGGACAGTAAACTGAAAAGCAGCAAATATCTCTCATCCCCTCCTCCAACACTTGAACTGCATTGAAAGTCAGGTTATTCCCACACAAAAGATATTGCCTTATTTTTGATCTATAGAAGCCAAAGTTAAGAAACTATAGCAGCTATTAAGTGAAGTGGGGCCAGGGCTCTCCCAACTGTCTTCATAACAAGCCATTTCCAGGGAACTTACCTGTGCTGAAATTCCTATCAGCAGCAGCCATTTTTGGTGTTCATCTGTTCTGTAATTGATGATTTGGCAGCCTGCAAGACTGGCATGTCTGTCAAACATCTTCTGGGGTTGTGATTCTCCCTCCATGCTCCAGTGGTAGACTGCTGTCTCTGTCACCAAGGCAACTGTATTCACAGATATCCACTTCCAGAAGATCACTTCTTCTGCCATTGTGTGGGCTTTCATTTTACTTTTCATCTCAATGTTAAAGATCTGAAGTGTTTTCCCAGCTAGTATGACAAAAATCCAAGAACATCATAGATCAATCAGCACAATGGCCATCCTAGTCTGCCTATTTACAAGCACCCAGTTTAACCCACTGGGTTAAACAGAAGTGGTGTTACAGACAGGGTGAGTGTCCTGTCACATCTGAATCTCCTTTGATACTTGACTTTTAAACAGAATTCCCTCTCCACCCCCAACATCTCTACTATCCTGAAAACAAATCCTTACAGACAGTTACACAGACATTCCAACAACTGACAAGCAGAGACAATTAACTATAAGCTATAGTTAAAAGACAGTCTACAGAGCTTGTGTAAACTCTTGTTTGGGTGGCAGCACTGGTATGCCAAGTTACAGGTGTCTAGCAGATGTCATTCATCACAGAGAATGGCTCCAGTTTGTCTCCATTCAGTAGCTGCTGTGATGAGCTGGACTGAGTTCTACAGCATGAGACTTACAACAGCTCAAGATAGCCAAAGATCGCAGCTCCCATTTCATTCCTCTGTTGGATGAACTGCACACTGAACTAGATGGATGGACTCTGTACAACAAGTGCCTGCTGAAGAGGCCAGTCAAAAGTTCAGAAAGACTACAGAAAGGTTTGGAGCTTTAGTTCCAGTTAAGATTACTGCTTCATGATTTTGGGAACTATACTGCAAGTTTAGGCTTGATTTTAGTATTCCTTTTAACTACTAGAAGCCCTACCCTAGTAAGTGTAGGCTTAAAACCAGTGTTAGTTGAACCAATCTATAAAGAAAAAGGGAATCTATTCCTTTCAGGAAGTCAAAGCAATGTTTTATTTCACTACAGATGAGAGAACTCAGCTCCAGGAATATTGTTTTCTGTTCACAAGACACCCACTCAGACCGCCAGAGTATTGGCTTCTAATGCCATTATTTCTATCCACGTTTCAGAAGTGTTTCCTGTTAGTAACACTTGTGACTGCCAAACTGGGAGATGTTCGTTGATAGATAAAGGCTGCTGGCCACGGAGGAATTGTTTTCAAGGGATACTAATCCCAAGCTAATACGTACCTCCAACCGCTCTATAACATTTTAGCATAATTTATACAATGAATTGATCATACTAGTTTAATGCAGTGCCAAGAGACAACACAACACCTCAGAGCTACCACACGCAGTATTTGCTGCCTGGTTTAATTGCATACAGAATGAACTGTCAACCTGACCAGCTAATTCCCAGGACAGCTTGTTGACCCTCCTGGGACCAAAAGCAGCCTGTTGATCAATACCTTGCTCCGCACATGCAGTTACTGTATTAGACAGATGCAATAAGCCCAGGCCTGTGAATTAATAGCTGGAAACAGCATATTTAGTACACTGGACAACAATTTGTCCAGCGGTGCCCTGGTGCTATTGAGGCATGGATTTTGAACTTCCACAATGTGCAGCCTCACATGCAGAAGTAGTTCTGGAAGGGCTCTGGTCAACAACTAAACAGCAATACCAGCATGTGCATACAGACACTGCTCTTAAGGTCAGTCTTCCTGAAAAGGAAACAGGATGTCCTTCCTAGTTTTAAGAACATAAAAGAAACCAACAAGCTACTGAAGGGAGCTAAAAGCTCATGTTTGTCTATTTTCTAGACTTAATTTGACTGCTGTGTTACAGTTGGAAATGGCTTTAGAAACTTCATTAAGCAGTTTAGCTCTGGATGCTGGCAGCTACAGGAGCCATAGGTATACAATTTCCTAAATGTGGCAACATAAATTCAAACTTCACAACCCTAAACTGTAAATAAACTATAAAAAAGATCCATTATTTGGATTGAGAGAGAGCAGGACCTGCTATAAAGTCATAGCGAGAGCAAATGTGCATTTGAGTCTCTTGTCTACTTGAACACTTTATTAGGCCAAGATCCAAGACAAAAAGCCAGACTCTGACATAAGCTTTTCTAACGAAACTACCAAACTGATGAGTCTACTTAGACTGTACAGGTGTAGTCAAGTAAGCAGATTTGTTTTCTGAACACTAGCACAAGAATTTACATTTCAGTTCACTGGAGCATGAAGTTTCTCCATTCCACAAAGAATGGAAGCACCCCAGACTGCTGCATTCTCCACTGACACCGACTGCTGAGTACTCTCAGTACAGAGCAAAGCAAGAGAATCATGAACACGAGGACAATGCATAAATCTTGGTACACCAGGAGAATGCCACATGCAATCCAGAAATGAAATTGCGCATACTGTATTTCAGTTTAAATCAAAAACCATTTCATTTCTTTTTCTGAGGGTGGGTCTGTACATTTATTGCTCAATAATCCCAGGATTATGAGCAACTCCCAATCATGGCACACTGAGTCACAATATGCAACCATTTTGACCACTGAAGCCTCACTCAATCAGCAGGGAAAAGTCTGGAGTGACAGACTGACTTAAACCATGTCTTTACATTATCATGGGTAACATACTGGTTAGGTAGCTCTATTTTTATGTAGCTCCTCTTTTCTACCCAACCCTCATTAGATCATTAGATTATTTACAGAAGGGATCATTAAGTTTGCAACACTTGACAACACAACTTTGCATCTCATCATTAACTCAACCTTATCTGTTCAGAGGACAGTTTTGTTCACTCTGAGTGGACAGAACAATACTCCTTTTGAGCAAGTCTTAATGGGCAAGAATAAAGCTATATTCTTTGAAGCTCAGGATAATTCATTTAATATGTTAGTTCATTAGTATGTTAAAACCCAGATTGTGTAGTTTCCTTTTAAGAGGTAGATGAAGCTCTGCTAGTGTAGAGAAGGCACTTTCCTTGTCAATACAGTTTGATTAAAGGGGTCCAAGATTAAGGACAGTGAACTCTTCACAGATCTGAACTTTTTTTCATTGTTACCTTTGCCCATACCCCGGGTAAGGCAGTCCTTTGCAAGATGTGTAACTACCTCAGCTAAATCACAGATTCAGCTGAAGTTAAATATTCACACTTTAGTTTTCACCTGATGTCAGTATAAGCCTGAGATCAAAGACAAGAAGTTACGGGTTTTGTGCCAGTTCTGAGGAACAGTTACTTCTTGGACCCCCAAGTAATTTCACCATGATTTTTCACAATAAAAAACACACTTAGGCAAAAATGAATAGCACACAGGACATGCTAGCAGAGGTATCTCATAAAAATATTGCAACTTCATTTTGTCTATCAACTGTACTTCCATCACATATACATACAAACACACAGACACTGAGAGCACACTCTTCCTTCACTCGGTACAGTCAATAGTCAAAGCAGCCAAATGGTGGGAAACGAGCCAATGGAGAACATTGTCACTGTAATACCAGTTGAGGATTCAGATTCCCCCACCTGGCTATGAAGTGAACTGTCAAATGGCCACCTCAAAGTTCAGTACTTTTTATGAGATTAGACCATTCTGAACTACCAAACACGAAATGTCAGGACAAAGTTCACTCACCATCTGTTTAGATAAGATGCAGGAAGAAAAGTACATAGTCAGTAATAGTTATTGAGATTAAATACCAGATGTTGGTCATTTGAGAAAAGAACCAGAGATGAATTAAAAATTACTTGAGCTCAGACTGCTATCTAAAGGTAGTAACAACACCACAGTACTGATAAGCAGAGGTCTTTTAGCTCCAAGACCTCATGACTGTCAAACTTAACATGCTTGTACATTCAGACTTTCACAGCTACTGGCCGTCCTTATGATATTTTTGTGGCTTTCTAGTAAACCCTACAGAGCTACAAGAAAGGGCCAGGACAGTACAGAAAATAAGAATGGCTTTACATCTATACAAGTGTCCATTAAGTTTACAATACCTGTTTAAAGGGAAAGCATACCAGATGCTGACCTGGTCCTCAGCGAGGATAGGAGGCTGCAGTGCCAGGTCCAAGCATCTCACACTCACTTGGAGGCAAATCATCCAAAGATTACTGAAAGATCTACTGCCAAAAATACAGCATGCAAGTTCAGGCAAGAATTCTTATCCTCATATACATTCTTCTTAGAAAATTTACAGAAAGCTGAAGAGCATTCATTAGCAGTAATGCAGCTAAACAGCAGTTTCCACGCTGCAGTGACCAAAGGTTACTCACCTTTCAGCGCTATTACTTTGGAGGCTGGATTCATGATGGCACTTTCTGCAGAAATTGGGCGTCTGATGGGTGTTGTGGGATCGCTCATGTCAATTATCACTACTTGTGCCTGCTCTCCCACCTTCTCCCTGATGCAGATGAATTTGTCAGATTCCATTGTGAGGGTGCTGAATCCAATGTTTGCTGGGTTGATGCCTAAATTTTGGAGCTAGAGAGACAAAAGAGAGTGCTTTATTATCCTTCCCAGGTTGAACGTCTAACTTAAGCCTCTATGTCTAAATCTCATCCAGAAGAAAATGCAAGACTGACTAATTTCTCTGACCAGAATGTATATTAATGAACTACGACCTATCTTCTGATTCACTTTGTTGCATAGGTAAAGAACTACACAACTGTCAATATTCAGGTCCTAAACACATTCAATACCAAAGCTGTGGTATTGATACAAACTAAAAGGAGATTTAACTTAAGCTTAACCTAGTTCTAGTAATGTGATAGACTACTACCAGCAGTAGCATCACTATTCCAGTTTTAACAAGGCCGGTAAACTTGATATTCAAAACCTAAGGGGCAGAACTACAACATTCAGCATCAGTGGGTCATACAGAAAAAAACACTTACCCTTATGCAACCCACTCCTAGCAAGAGTATGGAATGAAGTCTACATAGCAGGCCTCAAGTGGCCTATTTTTACAAGTAGACTTCTTCATCTTCTTAGAATCTAATTTTTACCAGTAAAAGCTAAGAAAGATGTGTTAAAATAGTCATTCCATCTCTCCTTGCCAAGAGGTCATGCCATTTGGTTCAACACAAAGGCTGGGATTGCAGTGCACGCCACCTCCAGCCTTATGCCCAACTCTCAAAACATAATTTGTGCTCAACCACACAACAGTGTGGGAACAAAGGAGTTACTACTCTTAATGTAACTTGAAGTCATTTTGTGCTGCTGAATAGACTGCCCTAGAAGTTGGCTATGTCTCATTTTCATCCTTTACTGTTACACTTTGTTTCCATTCACTCTCAATCTCAGGCTAACGGGAGGAGGTGGCAGCACCACTGTTCCACTGGGCTGCAGTAAATCAGGTTTACCTGTGCAGCACACCCCAGCTTGGTATGTCTGCAACCCACATTTTATGTAACAGTAACAGTGACAAGCCTGAGCACCTGCTTTATGCCCCAGAGCGATGCTTTTCAAGCACAGGAACTGTATCAGCTTCACTGAAGCCTCTCAAGGGATTAACCTACACTGCTTTTTAGCGCACTACAAGTGAAAAATTACTGCCCTCAAGGAGACAGGACAGAGTCTACCACCAGCATCACTGAATCATTAGACTCCTTTGATACACAGCACCAGGACCTGCCTTCAATAGACTATAAACCCCTTGGGCAAGAAGTCCTGAGATGGTGTCACAAATGCTGTTTTCATGTGTTTGAACTGGCTGATAATGGTTTGTTACAGCTTCTGTAAAGCTACTCACTTAAATTGTAAATTGGTTATGTAACAGATACCTACAAGTATGGTGTGTCAGGACTGTGTCCAAGAATGCCTCAAGAATTGTTTGTTTTCTGTTGAGTTGACTAATGAAGAGCCTCTCAGCTCAGTAACTGCAAATCTCGACAGACTCAAGTTTCAGTAATGCAATACTAGACTAGTGTACGCATGCGGAAAAGGACGTTTCCTCATTCCTGCAAGTGTCTCTCAGCAGAATTGAGAGCCATCCAGCTACACCTCCCTTCAGAGGCAAATACTTCAATACACACTACTAAACTTCAGCAGGTGCCATTCATTCTGAAAGAGAATCAACATTTAGTCACAAGATCCTCAGAGCGTGTTTGCACCTGGAGTTTTGAAAACAGATCTGCTGGGCAGGCAGCTATTACAGACCCGCTGTCAGTAAGGAAAGAGTTACCACACCAAGACAACTCCTGTACCTCTCATGTGTAACACAGAATGTTTTAGTATCCAATAAACATGCAAGTTGTAGCTCCATCAACTTCTGTGACCTTGAACAACAGAGGAATGAATGATGGGCTCTTAATTTCACAGTTCTTGCTCCTACGCTCTAAATCAGACAATGTCCACATATTGTGACAAATTACACATTCACAGTAGACATTTGAGCACTCTAATGCTGAGCATGATCCGAGTCCATCTGCCAATAGAGCACAGCCCATTCCAAGAGACCAGTTAAGCATCACTAGAGTGGTCAAGAGATTTAACAGCAGCACAGCCAAGTTCCTAACTTGATCTAATTAATCCAAACCCAGATGTATTTCCAAAGCACTGAAGCTTCCTCCAGGTCTCTTCTCAATTAGCGTGCTTCACTCTGACCTACTCTTCAAGAGACAGCCCCTGGCCACCGGCTTTGCATAGTGAGAACCTTGAGGCATTTCCTACTTGAAGTTCAGCTTTAAGCCCACAATTATTCACTCCAAAGTTTGGTCCAATCAATTTCCCATTTTAACTGTTATAAAATCTAGCAAAACTTCCAGAAAATGCAGTGCTGAATTCTCCATGACAATTAATCACTGCCATCTGTATTATTAGGGAAGTCCATCACATTTTTCAAAGGCAAGATGTCAGTACTTCCTAAAGGATGGCCATGAGAAACCCTCAGGGAATGATAACACTTCACAATTCAGAAGTCTGAAAACACTGAAGACTGTTCCTGCCATCAGGGGAGTGGTAAGCATCCTCATGAGATGGTGAGGCAGTGTTAAAGGCACATTCATAAGAACACAAGCAGAACTGCTCTACCACCAAAGGGACATCAGCCAGCATCAATTCTATCCTGGATGGGATAAACCTGCTGAGACAATCTGGACTAGCTTGTTCTAAAGCACCTTCTCCCCTTCCTCAAGCACAAAATTAATAAAACTTCACTACAGCAGGCAGCAAGCACTTAGCTATGTGTCTTAAAAGGTCTCAGGTGAAGGTGCTACAGGTGCATTAGTGAAGTCTGTATATATTAACTAGTGATTCTCTAGTTTATTTTCGTGAGTGAGTGAACATCAGGCCTCTCAACTACTCCTAAATTCTCATTTTTTACTGTGCTTCTTAGGCAAGCAGTATTCTCTCTCAAACTAAGGGTGCTTTCTTCTGAAAAGGAAGATTCAATATTACAAAGTGATTCCAGAGATATTTACTACGATTTCCATGATTCCATTTACCAGCATTTCCATGATTTCACCCACACTTTACTTTTGGGTAATCCAGTTAAGCCCCACCAAGCACCCCATTAGGTTACAGTGAGCCTCCCTGTAGAGGAAAGAGTAACATTCTGTTCTACAAGGAACAGCCTGATGCATCTCCTGCCCTTTCCTGCCCTAACACTCATTATCTACACACACAGCACAGAACCAGCTTCACAATCAGGCTGAATGAACCAGATAACAAAGATCTTTGCTTCACAGATATCTCGTACTACTGCAGGCTGGCTTAGATACCAAACATTTTTAAGCATCTTATAGATACTGACAACTTACTGACATGGTAAAGATTAACCTGAGATGTATTGCTTGATTCTCAACATGAATGAAGATACAAACATACTTAGGATGAAATACAACTATTAGTCTGATATTTAGTCTTTCCTCGTTCTTTTTTACCAGCATTATACCATTTGCTAAGAAATGGAGTCAAAATGTTGGTTTTGGCTTTTTGTTTCTTTGTGGGGTTTTTTTTGTTTTTTGGGTTTTTTTAACACACAAGAATTCCAGACTGAGCCAGTACAGACCAACTCAGATACTAATGCTACTAGTCTATAAATGAAGTCCGTTTGTCTAATGGGAATACTTAAGCCTAACATACTGTCTAATACTGACACTCCAATAATGAGGATCTACGATCAGTTAAATGGAAGAGTCAGAAGAACTCTATGAATTTAGTATCTCTCTGGAGTTCAGTAAATATCCCATTTCAGCTTTATGCCACACAGGTCTAGCAGAAATGCTTGTTAGAGGTGATCAACTATTGTTTAAGGCCACTAGAAAAGAGTAGGGCTTGGACAGAGGCTATACATATCCCAATAAAAACTGCCTGCTAAAAGCTCTGTAAGCACATCTCTTTTTAAACATAATACAAACCAAGAATGCACTAACAGGTCCCCATAACTCCTACTCATGTGACTATATAAAGTTATAATCATCCCCAATAAGGATGTGCATATAATTGTTGGACATCCCTATTCACCTGTCATGATATAGTTCCCACCTTGACTGGTGAGGGACACCAAGGAAATACGGAAGACCCACAACATGCGAGACCACCAGCTCAGAGGTTTTAGCTGCAGCTGCAATTAGATTTTTAACCTCAGTCCCTACTACTCCCTACACAAAAATCTGTTCTCGAATTTTGTCTGTGAATGAGTCTCCCTACCAAGTGCAAGGCACTTTTGAATCCAGTGAGCAAATATGGTCTCTTCATCTCTAAATACCTGAATCAAGTCATGATCGTTACCCCTACCTTTTAAATACAAGTCTAAAGAGTCACTTACAGCTTGCAAATACCCTGAATGCTTTTTAAGTCCACATGTCTATCTAAAGCAAATTCATAAAAGCCATTCAGCTCTGTCATGCCCATTGCACAACAGAGAGTAATTCTTAATAAGACAAGCCAGACTATTCAAATAGAAACCGGTTTTGCCTTGAAAATCATGGAAGTAGATGTACATCCTTTATGTTTAAAACCAGAATACTTTAGCCTCTCAGTGCTGCACGAAGATGCACAACACTTATATATGGAGAGCATGTCAGGCACACAAGTTTCTTCACAGTAGCTGGCTGTGCTCAAGAGCCTGGATCAGTTATTGAACAGAAAGCTGAACTGTGTGTCTCTCCATCTAAGGGATGAAGGCCCCAACCTTGGAACTTGAGACTGCACAAACAACAGTCTTCTCTGCAGACAAGCAGAGATTTTTACTAGTAAGAACTGAAAAAAGCTCAGGGCACAAAGAGACGCTTTTAAGAGAAAACCAATGACTAAGTAAAGGAAAAGTTTTAATTTTAGATCAGGAACACTCTGTATGCTGAATTCCAGTAGTACTGCTTCCAGCCTATGTCCCAGTATATTTGGTCTTTTACAGATTGTAAATTACAATCCCCTCGGAAGAGTTCAATCTGGTAAATAATTTATAATTCACTGCTCCAACAGAAGCACTGGAGTTAAGAACCTGATTAAATCACATTAGCTTTAGTAGTGTGCTCTAGTAATTCACTGTAGCAAGGCTTGGCATAGTCTGCACTGCTGCAGCTGGGCAGCCACCAGACAGATTAAAAACTAAGGCCTTGTCTTATTCCCCTCCCATGCTATGGGACTTAACTTCAATATCCTCAGGGGGAAGAATGAACAAGGTACAAGTACTTTATGAATTTATGAAGACATAGTGAGAGTTCACCTCTAGAAACTACTTTTCAATTGTATTAAATGCAACTAAACAGTCTCAAGTTCCTTCTACCCCAGCAAGACCTGGGTATCTTTTTTTCACTGCCACTATTCTCCAACCTTCAGCTCACACGGGACTTGAACGTACAAGCTGTAACAGCTCCAAATTTAACGTGCTCTGTGACTGGCAGTCACTCCTCCTGCACAGCCTTGGAGCTACTGTTCAGTGAGAAGGATGCTCAACACAAGACAAAATGAGCTGCACAAGGAACGTAAACAGTCTGCTGATCCCCAGCACTCCTCCAATTCTACGTGGACCAAGATCTCTGTTTCACTTCACACTACCATTTATCCACTTCCAGCGAGAGAGAGTGGGAGAGAAGAGTTCAGTATTTAGCACTGCGACTTATGTTTAGCTTCTCTGGAGAGCACTGCATGGTTCAGTTCTTCTTTTAGTAAAGTACATACAACTACCTCAGGAAGACCCTGAACTTGAGGGAAATCACGTTTCACCAGCAACAGGCTGAATTTGGAATTAATTATATCACTAACTAATCTTCTAATCACTTAAAGCCATATTAATTAATTAAAAAGGCTACAGGTACAAACAGTACACAGACTGACTTAGGGTACAGAAAGATTCAACTCAGGATCACTGAAACACAGCACAATTACAAGGAATTCTAGCTTTTTTTGATTTATCGTAAAGCAGCATAGGATATTTGCTACACTAATATTAAATATGATAAATTATCTGTAGTCAAGCTTGGAAGTAGTGGGGAGGGAGGGAAGAGATTAAGCTGATAAAGCTAAATATGGGTGATACAGTAGAATTATGAAGAGAAAGCCTAATGTTTTCACAAGTTCCCTACCAGTCAATAATAAGCAGCACGTATAATTTATTCATTACTCTAAATGTTTACAACACTTCATATAGAGTTAGAGCTGATAAAACTGTACTGCAGATATCCAGCCAGATCAAACACTCTGAGTTCCTACATTCCTTTCATTTTCCCTCCCTATTTATCCCACCATGTAGGGACAACTGCAGAAGCAGCATTAAGGAGGCTGACTGCATTCCTACTACCAGCTACTGCTGATCTCAATTCCTCCTTAGCACAGTATTGCTCTAGAGCTCCTGCACTCAGCCTGGGGGGAGAAGCAGTATAGAGTGAATGCTGATGACATTTGGTCCTACATGTTAACAATGGGCATCCCAAGGTTTTCCCCGCTCCTCCACACAGCTTTCACGCTGGGGAAAAGTCACTCAAGCACAGATTTAGCCCTTTAAACAAGATCAAATTATTTAAGAGCAAAAGCAGGTGGTAGCAAAAAATAGAATATGACTTCAGTACAGATCCCTCGAGAAGCAGGTGGGGAGCCCCCCACCCAAAACTGAGGTCCCACAATACTGATACTGGCAGTATTGCAAGACACACACCACCAGTAATCACAGAAACAGTCATTTAACATGCAGAGCAGCACACTACACCTCCTGCATATTAAGTGTGATGTCCTCTCATCATTGTTGTATAGATCAAACACAGTCAGCAGGATTGGTTATGTTTGCTAGTTTTAAACTGTAAGAACTATACACTTTTCTCTAAGGAGAGTCTGACATCAGAAGCACTTTGATCCCAAGTTTCTTACCTGGGACAACAGTACTGCAGCTCTTAGGAACCTATTGGAGATTATTACAATCACTGCTATAGTGGACACAGGCAGGGAGGGGGTGGAGTGACAGTAGAATTCTTCACGCTGTTAAACTCTCCTAACCCATGAAAACTCAGAGGACACAGGTGTGTCTGCTCCCTTGGGCACAGAGATTAGATATTTCTAAATTTCACTAGCTCTAATTCCTGTTTTTCAGGCTAGAGCTCCTTCTACGGTCACCTGGACAGTTCTTCCAGTTAAGCAAAAAAACACTTCCCAAAGGGAGCTGGAAGTGGCCACAACCATTTCCCAGGCTGAAACGCCTGAAGAGGCACCAAGTCCTCACTGGGGGATGATGCCCCGTTTGTATTTTGAAATGGATGCCTGATTTGACAGAAAGGGGCGGTACAGCGACAGAAGGATGACTTGCCAAGTCCACTTCCTGTTCTCTCATTCATTTAGCAAATTCCTTTAATTCCTGCCTCAAACTGTACGTTCAGAGACCGCTGTTCTCTCACTCCATTTACAACCCTCTCTCACTACCAGGTCACAAGGAAACAGATAAACCGGTTTGTCTGTGCTGCATCCATTAGTCATGGATCTTTTCCAACGCTGGCATTATAGTTTTCACAGGTTATTAAGACAACCACGTTATTCTGGATTTTTTTAAATATTGTTATGTTTGGAAGAAGGGACAGAAGCTGTGCAGCTTCCAAGTCCAAATGCTTTCCTACACCTCATCTCACCGATTTCCTCGCAGCTCGCAGCTGCACAGAAAGAGGTTCCCCGGAACCTCCGCG
The DNA here is from genome assembly GCA_013399855.1 of Oxyruncus cristatus. Classification (NCBI taxonomy): domain Eukaryota; kingdom Metazoa; phylum Chordata; class Aves; order Passeriformes; family Cotingidae; genus Oxyruncus; species Oxyruncus cristatus. Next base: position 640,163 of record VXAY01004936.1, on the reverse strand, counting down.
ACAGTAAAAGAGAAAAACCGCGATCCCTCTGCGAAGACTGCGGTGTCCCCCCGAGCCGGGGCGGGGGAGCGCCCGCGGTCCCCGGGGCGACCGGCTCGGCCCCGGCGCGGCGCCTCCCCCTCCCCGGAGCGGGAGGTCCCTCAGGCGGCGAGTGACTCTGCACAAATCGCGGCCGCTCCGCACGGCGCGGAGACGCAGCCCCGGGGATGGATGGAAGGATGGACGGGCGGACGGACAGACAGACGATGCAGCCCAGAGCCCGCACCGGGGGCGGGCTCGGCCCCGCGCGCCTTCCCGCGGCGCCCACCGCGACGGCGGCCGCGCTCCGCAGGGAGGGAAAGAGGGCACGGAGGGGGTCCCAGGGGACCCAGGGGTTTCCCCCGCGGCCTGGCCCCTTATCCCCGCCCCTCAGCGCGCCCCC
>VXAY01004936.1:616466-639340 GCA_013399855.1 Oxyruncus cristatus | reverse complement strand
GATGGCGCCCGGCGCGCCCGCCGCCCTCCTCGGCCTCAGCGCGGGGCCGCTCACTCGCCGCCGGGATCACTCCGCATCTCTCCAGCCTGCCAGGGTCTCCTCAAATAGTCCCTCCCCGCCGCGCTTCTTTCGCCCGCCCATCGCCACCGCCTCTCGCCCGCCCTCAACACCCAGCCCTTCCTCTGCCCCGCTGTCCCTGCACTCCTGCTGAGGGGATGGGCTGGGGACGGCGCTCCCAGGAGAGGGGGGGTCCCCACCCCGGCCACGGCCAGCGGAGAGGGGCGGGAGCCGTTCAAAGTGCAGGTATCCTTCCGCTGCTGCCACACGCTCTCACGTGACCCGGACCCCTCCCCGGCTACCCCCGGCGCTGCCCGGGGCTCCCCTCACGGCGACCCCGTGGCTGTCCCCGACCCACCTTCACACCGGCCCCGGCGCTGCCCTGGGCTCCCCTCGCACTGACCCCCGGGCCTGCCCCCCGACCCACCCTCGCACTGACCCCCGGGGCGGCCCCCCGACCTCCCTCTCACATTAACCCCCGGGGCTGCCCCCGACCCACCCTCACACCGACGCCGGGGCTTCCCCACAGCAGCTTGGCGGTGCCTGGGCGATGGTCCCTGCCCTCAGCGCCCCGGGGCTCCCGCCGGGGTGAGGAGGGAGACAAGGGACACCCAGGTGCTGCCTGCCCGGCGGTGGCCCTTGGTGGGCACTGGGGAGCGGGAGCCGCTTGCCCGGCACCTGCCGTCGTGGCTGTCCGTGCCAAAGCGTGGATTTCCTCCTTCTCCTCCTCGGGAGCAGACGGGACCCCCGGGGGCTCGGCCAGCGCTGGGGTCAGGCAGCACAGCTGCCCTTGGCCCACCTTGACTTGCCCTAGAGCCGTGTGGGCCTTGCTGCCTGAAGCCGTGCCCTAAGGTACGTGAGGGGTTTTAATACCACATTTGGAAAACCATCCCGCCCTGTGCGATTTCTAAATAGGAAAAAGGCTCCTTCCCCCAAGAGTTGATTGTTAATTGGAAGTTACTGAATAACCAAGAAGTGAAGGGTCCAACATGCAAGAGGTACATCAACACCTTTTTCTTTCACCCTAACTCCTAGTCAGCCCATTAGCATCAGATGAGGGAGGTGAAGGTAACGTTAAAGCTATTATATTTCTTCTAAATTACAGTAGTCCTTTGAGATGGAAATGGCTGCAGTGTTGCTAGCTCAAGCACTTTTATCCAGAGCTTTGTGTTGTTCACATTTTCCCAGAGAGCTCAGCTCTGGGAAACACAGGATTACGGGAGAATCTCTAATTTAATTTTTTATAGATTAGTTTCTCATGCTGTGCGTTGTGAAGCAAAGCTGAACCCCTGAAGACTCAAAACCAGAAGGCAGATTAAAACAATTTCAAATATATTACAATTTAAAACCTCATTATTTTAACTTAAACTCATTCATTTTTAATACCTGGAGATGGGAATTGCCAAAACTGGGTTAGGTTTCCAAAGGAACCATAGGCATGGCTCTGCTGAGACACCTTGGGTTCTACTGGCATACACAATGACAGGCTGCAGCCATGGGGACCCTTTTCCCATATTTGGGAGACCTGAAGGTCTACATCTGGACAGAGGAAAGCCTGAACAAGCCTATTGAACAGGTAGCTGGGATGAGGTGCTGCTAAAGCCCCATCCCTGAGGAAATCTGAGATCTGTAGCTGTCCCCAGAAGACTCCTGATTGGGGTTAGGTACCAACGTCAGGTCTCTCAAAAGAATGAAGCAAAACCTGGAGCTGAAGTGGAGACAACTTTTCTTTACACAGTCTTGAGTAAGGGGCTTGAGTAGCATCTGCCCTGCAGGTTTGTTAGTAGCAGTTCAATTTAGTTGGGTTATGAGTTTCCACATGAGGGCAAGTCAGCAGTGCTGCAGAGACAGACCGTCAGTGGGACGTCAGGACATCATCTGTCACCAGCCCGTGTTGGTATAGTGAGCTTGTTCTGTGTTTTCTTCTGTCAGCTGTCCTCCCTCACAGTCACTTTATGGATGCTAATTATTTATATCCAGAGCTCCTATTTTTGCTCTTTAGTTTATAGCTGTGTCTTCAAGAAAGGCGCAAACTTTCATCATTTATTTCACAAATAAAGTAGGACCTTTTAAGCAATGTACATAGTTATACGATATACATTTTTATATCATTTGTGTTTTAAAGAAAATTGTGACAAAGGAAAGAAGCAACAGGCTTGTCTCTGAGACGTACTTTTATCATTAAGAATTACAAATGCACAAAAGTCACTGTCTATTGTGTGCAATCCCTCTTAGTAGTCTGGCACCAAACTGCTGACATGAACCAGAGAGATCACTGGCAAGGAAATCGAGGCTCTTTTAAAGTATAATTAAAATTAAAGGTCTGTTACATTTCTTCACTCCAGTTTTAATAATACAATCCTTCATGCCCAATCCCAGCTGGCCAAATCCTAATTACAACATCCCATAATATCCATAGTAAAAAAAAAAATCTCCCTTTATGTAAGAGTGCTTTGCCACACTTCTATCTGCTGCTGTCTCTCATTTGTACCTTCTTTACACCTCTCTGTGTTTAAATTATCTGTCCTTTATAAGACCTGGCTTTGCTGATCCCAAGGGTTACATTCTTTGCAAGCAAGATCAGCTCTGAAGAGTGAGCTGAAAGTGTTGGACACTGGCACAAATCAAAAAAAAAAAATTGGGAAAAGTATTTTGCCATCTTTTGTCCACTTTGCTGCCTGCTGAGCTTCTGCTGCAAAAGGAACTGCCCTCTGCACAGTCAGCTGTGTGCATGGATGTTTTAATGGAGTATTTTAACCTTGTTTTCTATATTTAGTTTGGGATCTCTCAATGGGAAGGCACTACTGGCCTTATTTAAGATATTTCTCCTACATTCTATAGTCTATTAAAAGGAAATGTAAAGGGTCTCTAATGGTTCGCTGTGTTAGTGCCCCTCTGATTAGCAGACTGCTACTCTTCCTGCTCCTTTATACAAGGCAGAGCCACAGCACCCAGCAGCTGAGAAGAGTAATCCCTAGAAATCCTTTAACAAAGCAAATGGAAAAGCTCCTGGTAAATGTTTCTTTATTTATTTCAGAGGTTGTTCTCATCCAAATACTTGGTTTTCTGGCTCATCCTATGGATGGCAGCCTTATGCTCTTTTTCCAGTGATTGAAAACAGCCCTGAGAAGAGCTGCATTTTTGTCTTGGAGGGGCTGTTATTTACATGGAAAAATATTGTGCGTGTTCCTAGTCTTCTTCCCACAGAATCATCCAAGGAAGTTCTTGCTCAACAACATCCGTTCAAATCACCGCTTAACTGCACGAGTGTTCATTTTGCAAACTTTTGGCCACTTCACTGTTCTGATACAAAAAAGTCAAATGGCACTGGCACATCTCCTGGCCTGTATGAGAGAGCGTCCACTGCAGACCTGTCCAAGTGGGATCATGCGCAGCTCCAAGGGATGGAGAGTCTGCATGTTGGACTTGCTCGTCCTCGTGCCCGATCGTTGCAACTGCTGGAGAGCTGCTGCCTGTGGCACAGCACTGAAGGCAGGGTGTTGATCCACATCTGTTCCCAGCTGAGCACTGCCTGGCGCCGTGGGAGTGTCAATGTTTTGCTTAACAGATAAATGCAAACCTCGGGAAAGCTGTATCAGCACTCGCACCGAGATGTTGTGGTGCAGCAATGACAGAGCGTCACAACAGCTCCTGAAGTTCTGATTCGGTCTCTCGGGGAGAAAATTGGTATTTCATGGATCTTGAGGCCCTCGCTGACTGTTTGACTCAGAATCCAGTTTGAAATTGTACTCCTTGTTTTTCAAACCACACCCTCGCTCCTTGGACTTTTTTCCAGCTTGTCTCCTGGAGACTGTGGAGCCCTCCCCTTTCCTCCCCTCTGTCTCTTCTCTCTCCTTCCAACAGACTCCTCACTGCCCAGTCAAGAACTGTCTCCTCTCACCGTCTCCCATCCAGAGCTGACTCCTTGTGCATGTCCCACAGTCATTCTCCATTTTAGTGCAAAGTTCCATTCAAATAATGCTCTTTTCACCTGGAATTCAATTGTCCTTTTCCATCTGTTCGTGCTGAATGCATAACTCTGGGTCATACAAAGCGCTCTGAAGCTCTGGATGAGTTTCTTCTGTGGTTTGTGTACGTCATTGCACAAGCTCCTGAGAGCTGACAGGTAAAAATGGTCATGTTTCTGAAGAAATTATTTGAAATGTAAAGATTCTGTTGCAGAGTTGTTTACTATGCAATTGTTTAATGTTTAAATTCCCTCTAGTTCATTCTTTGAAAGGAGAATGGAATTGTACATGCTTAGAATTTAAAGGCAATCCCCTGTTCTGGTGGATTTAAGTCCTGACATGTTCATGATAAAGGTCACTTTATGAATTTATGTGAAGCCCCATCCTGTATTCCCTGTACATGAAAGCTCTGCTGGAGATTATCCTCCCCATCATCTCCATCAGCAGATTCTGATGGCATTTAATGTCAAAAAGAACAGAATTGTCTAGAGGCAGTAGCAATGCAGGCTGGAGGTCTTTAGGTTCCCCACAGAGAATGCCATGATGATACATGATTTACTTGTAGCTTGCAAACAATCTGCCTGTCTTGCCTCCCAAGAAGTATTTCCATTGGAAGGAGCCATTTCTGCCCGTGAGCAGTACACGAACACTGATGCTCTCTGTGCATTCCTAAAGTCGTTTTCTCCTTCCCTGGACACTGGTGTTCTCCAGGCTTTGCAGCACAGGTGCTGGATTCCTTACATGGCACTTTCTCAGCTGAAATTGCGACTCCTCCAACCAGCCTTGTAAAAACAGAGATCTGCTGGTGAGTGACGCAAAGCCGGATAAAGGGCACGGGAGTCAACGGGTGCCTTCAGACTCCTGACAGATGGATCAGGGCTGTGTGCTACCACAGCCTCTTGGGAAGCTGAATTCCTCCAGGGTGTTTCCTCTGGCAGCTCATTCATCAAGCGGACAGACGGTGAACGTGCTCTTTGAAAATACAACCAGTGGCAAGGGATGAGGTGGCTGATATAAATCCAGGGTGCATCTCTCACTAATTTCACCAGGTCTGGAATGGCAGAAACCAAGCCATGCTTCTAAATAGACCAAGTGAAATCTTAGCCTAGATAGTCTGAGTGGTTGAACACCCCTTAGGAGCATAACTAGTCAGTGTGCATAGATAGGGCATGAGAAAGGGCTGGGAGGAGTCTGCTGGTTGTCGCTGCTGTCCTACAACAAGGCTGAATGAGCCAATGTTGGCCAGTTGCAGATTAACAGGGTGATTTGGGAAATGCTGAATATATTGGCTGTTAGGGCCTTTTAGCTGTTTCCTTTGAAATAGACCCTTGACAGGGAAAACCTCAGTGCTCATTTTCTTAATGTTATTACATTATCCAGGAAAGAGAATGAAGCCAATAAAAGCAGAAACCCTGCTACATTTTCAAGTACAGTGGTAAACCATGCAGATTGTAAGCAGACTTTTTATTTTCTGTAGGACATTTACAATACATTTCCCCTTCCCTTAATCCTGGCAAGAAGCACTCTTTAAACTTGTAAGCTATGAATTCCCCCATCTCCACAAGCAAACACTTTTTATGACTGTTCTTGTTTGCCTTGCTTCCTTTTCCCCACCACAGTAAGTTTTGAGACCAGTGGCCAAAATCAGCCCTATGTGATGGAGAGGAATAAGCTCCAAGATACTGGATTCCAGCAACTTTCATGAAAATAGGCAGCCAGAGGGTGGAGAGACTTTTATTTAGAAGGAATGGCTGAAGTGGGAGTTCAGCCCTTACTGGAAAATCTATGAAGCAGTCAGTGCAAATTGTGGGGGAAAAAAAGTCTTTGACCGAGATCTGCACCTTCTCGAATTAGGTTTATTGTTCATGGAATATTTTTGTTCCTTTATGCCCAATTCCTGCTTTTGTATGACTCTGTACCTCTGTCTGCATTATCTTTAAAGATAGGTTCAGAAATCCTGTCCTGAAAACACCATTATTTCCTGGACTATGTCCTGGACTATGTTCTCTCCTTCAAAAGCAGGTTTTTGTTAGACCATGTAATGTTATTTTATGTAACACAAAGGCCCTGTTTTTTTAGTATCGGCTTGTAGGATTTCAGGAAGCTGAAGATAAAAGTCACCCTAATTTTCTTCTTCACTCTTGGCTTTCTCTGTCTTGAAATATTTGCAGAACAGGTTTAATGGACGTTCTCTGCATTTCTTGGTTCTTAATGACATACACAACCCGAACATAACAGACTGGCTTTTCTTGAACTTCAGTCTTAACTAGAATTTTCAAGACAGAAACACAACACAAAGATGTTTCCCAGAGAGGTTCAATAATCACACGTTTGCTGCCTTTTAGATTTTTAACAACACAAGCAAGATGTCTGAGCTGGAATAAAATGCAGGCAAGCAAAAGCTTACATGCTCAAAGTCCTCAGAATGAAATGATTAAGTTACCTTAAAAAAAATTCCTACTAAGTGCTGGCAGAAGCAATCCATAAACACTTTGCTACCCTGTCACTAGAATGAATTTAGATGACACAAGATGAAGACAGCCATGGCCCTTTATGCCAGAGCTTTCAGTGTAAGCAAGGCTCCTTAGGTGAGGGGTGTTGAATAAAGGGAGAAAACCTCCTGTGCAGAAGCCTTAACAAGCACCAGAGAGAACTTACAATCCTATCTCTTTAGAAAGATCTCCCCCAGTTTAAAGAGTATTCGGTACTTTCTACTTTTCTAAAGGCCTGAGGGGCGCCCTGAAACATAAAAAAAATTCCATCAATTTTTTGGCAAACTGTGCTGTTCCAGATATGTAGAGTATCTTTAGCAAACACAAAAATGAAAGGGGAAGCATACAAAGTGCTAGCTAAACCATTTATTTAGCATGTTGTCGTCATGTTGCTTTGCAGATTTTTTGGTCCCCATCAGGGGAAAATGTGATCTAATAAAGTACTAATTTCAAAAAGAATATATGGAGGTTATCATGCAGTAGCTTTTAATTGCCCCCTTTCTGCACCAAGCCATACTGCATCCAGAGGGGTGAGTTCTAGCCACGGTGTCGGAATTTTCCCTCTTCCATCTTGGCTCTCTACAAGTCATTTGCTCCAACTCAGAGTCTAGTGCTTAAAATTCTGGAGGGAGTAGGGCTCTAGCTCCAGCACATCAGAAGTGAGTCATCTTTGCGTGCTTCTATCCATTTCATGAAGACTGAAACATGTTAATAACAATAAGAAGCTCTTCTTTTGTTTCTTCGGTCATGCTGGAAGGGGAGAACTAAAGAATTGAAAGGAACAAGTTTAGTGTTAAGAAAACAGCACTTTCGTGGGCCCTCCCAAAGATCCTTAAACATCTGCATATTTCTCTTGTAGCCCAGAATGTGACCGAGACAGCACATGATGTGTTGCCTGATGCAAGAACTATGTTCAGTTAATGCATATTGCCAAGTTTGTGTCTGCAAACAGGAGCTTGATTTGCTATGCCTGGGCTGTGTCTGATCGTACTCATTCACAAAGCCAGAGAAATAGCTGGAAAAATGGTAGAATACAGGAAACTGTTAAGCTTTTTGATCAATTATACCAAAACAAGAACAGTCAAATACAGGCCATAGGATTAAAACACAGCTGGAATCCATCCTCATTTGTAATATCGAGTTAAACATTTTGGAATGGTCTGTCCCTTCCCAGTCCACCCACTCATGTCAAAAGATGATGCAGTTGGATTTGCTGGTGGTACCAAGATCCTGGTAAGCTACGGGCATGGTCCCTCTGGACAGTCAGATGTGTTCACTGCTGTGTCACCTCCTCAGCTGCTGGGTTACAGAGCAACAGGGTACCATTTATTACACTGCTGATCTCAGATATCACTTCCTCTGTCATCTCCATTCATAGTTACTTATGACATGCAGAATTATTTTCAGCTCTGTTTGGCTTGTGTGCAATCCAACTTTGCAGCTCCCCTCTGGAATCTGGAAATACAACAGCAGGGAGAAGCCACCTTTTGTCCCCTTGTGCCAGGAGGACCTGCCAGACATCAACATGGACACGTTCCTGAAGACCAAACTGCTTTCTGTAAGTCTGCTCACAGATTGCATAATCCATCTGTTTTCTGTAAAATGCAGTTATTTACAGCAAAGTTCCCTCCACTGTACAGTAAGTGGCTGTTTATGTTGCTATTTCTGATGAAGCTCAATATTGTCTATTTTTCATTCTATCTCAGCACTGCCTTTAATTGCCTCTTTCCACCAGATTTACGTATTATCCCTCCCGGCTGTTCACACACAGACTTCCCTTGACTTGGCAACCTTCCAGTCCCTCCGTACTCCAGGCAGAGGTACTAAAGCATCAGAGCAGTTGATGAGAGTTAAAATAAATCTACATTATGTTATACTGCGCGGCCCACAGATGACTGAGCAATGGAACAGCAGAGCAGCCGAGACTCGTCAGAGGTTCTCTTCCTTTTCCTGACTGTTCATTTTATGTACTTTTGGGCAGGTGCGTAACAAGGTTGTAGAGGCTTAACAAATGTCAAATGTTTTCAAATGCCAGTGTTTAGCACCACGGCAAGGAAGAGTAAGTCAGAATTAATGATTCTCTCAAATACCAAGTGAAAATCGTTCTTACAGGAATCGGCTTCATAACCCTGACACTTGAGACACCTGGAAAAGCAGAGACATTCCCTGGAGATCTGCTGAGGTCATTAACACAGCCAGGCTGACTCAGCAATGCATCTACATGTGCCTGAGTGCAAAGATATAAGGGAGCTTAATGGTTTTGATGTGCTGCTCAACATAAATATGCACCTATTTCATAAGTAAGTACATTCTTGAATTAAGACTCCATTTTCTTGCCTTCTAATGCACCCAGGCCTCACTGCTCAGTCATTGCCAGTAGCTGCTGGTGTCCAGTGATACGTGGGAGCCAGCAATGTGCTGCTGTGTCCCACAGAGGAGCTGCTTTGGTTGTGCTCTTTGTCTTACCTCTCCTGGGCACAGGTGAAGCCCTCAGGCTCCTGGCAGGCTGCCGTGGCAAAAGCAGCACGCTGCATGTTGGCCCGAGTGGGGAGTAAAGGCCCCAATATTGCACCTCAAACACTGATTAGTAAAGCAGGCAATTGAAAAAAAGTGGTTTTTAGTCTTATGGAGATTGTGGAAAAGAAAACAGCTCCAGAAATTCAAAGCTAGAAATGCTAGAGCAGGCACATCAGACTTCCAAGAATGAGCTTCCACGCCTCCACCTTCAGCTGCAAGGATAAAGGTCTTTCTTAGGCAGTTGAAATGCAGTTCAACAAAAAGCCACTCAAAAGGGTCAAGGGCAAGGATTCAGGCAGTAAAATAAACACCTGGAGATGGAAAAATCCTTCTCCATTTTTCCTCCCACAGGTTTTGGAATTATTGTGCCAGGAAAGTATTAAATCACACAAGTTTCAATAATGAATGTATTGCTTGGTGGCATGGGAAATTTCTGAGGGATATGGCTGAGGAAACCATTATATGGACCTCTGGAAACAGTGCTGGTATGGGAGGATAGTCCTCTGATTGATACAAATGAGTATTCAGAGGAGGTTTGTGCATAAAATGCAGAGGGATCTTTGTTTAGTATTTTCTGCTGCAATTCAGCACAAAGATTCCCTGTGATATTTTTGCTCAACTTGGAAGACTCTTGCCCCTAATTAGGAGAGGGACAAATCAGACCTGCTAAAGCACTTCTGTATCCAGAAGGACATTTTTATGTCTTGAGAACAAGGCTGCTTTTGCTGTGTCACAGTTGCCAGTTCGTGGCACACCAGTGTTGTTCTGAGGTTTAACAAGGTTGGTGCCTTGGGAAGAGGCCCCTCACAAGCTTCTTTCCTCACCTGCATTTTGCTTAATGTCGCAGCTCAGTTTTAGGTCATTAGATCTTGCTAAACACATACCAACAAAAATTAACCCATCACTGAATTATTGCATCTGTGTCATTTAGGAAAGAACATCCCTCTCTGTATCCCAGTACAGGATGTACTGATCAGTATTTTCTACCTGTGTCAGTCACACCTGCACAGGGGGCACATGCAGGGCAGGGGGGCAGTGACAGACTGGCCACAGCAGAACAGGCTCTGCATCCTCACTGACTGTGCCTGCCCTGCATTCTGAGCACAGGCAGGGAGAATTCCAAAGGCACCCACAAACACTGCTAGTTCCTCTCCAGGCTGTATTACTGCAGCTTGGGGAACAAAAATAAATGCCACAAATGTCACTAACCTAGAACACAACAATGCACGACGAAGCAGATAAAATGACTCACAGGTCTCCTCTGCAGTGCTGTTTGCAGCCTAAATATTTTCAGGGCAGAAGGCTGCAGAAGGAGGCTGCAGAACTTTGAATCTGGAATTATCTCAGTCTCCAGCAAAATCCTGCCTTTTAACACTTCTTGACTTTTCACAAAAGTCAAATTACAAGTAACAAGTCCTGGGCATTCAGTCCTGGTCATCCTTCATAAATTATTCCAGGAGGAAAAATACAGGCTGACATTGTCCTTCCCTTGCAAAGCTTTCTCTGTGGGCAGGTGGATGCAATCGGGTTTTAACCTTTGCTTTCTTACATTGCAATTTTGTAACCTATTTATATCGAAGTGCCGGATTTCTTGGCTGCCTCCCTACCCAGACTTCACTGAAAGAGGGAAGGAACATCCTGTATCGTTCTCCAAGAGGCTCAGTGGGCACAGATGTGAACAGATTGGCCAATGCAGGTGCAAGGCAATGGTGAAAATAGGGCAATAAAGTTAAGACTATCAGGACCTGCCCTAGTGCATTACTGTGGACCTTACTGGAAGCCAAGAGCAGACTGCACCACCAGCCTTTGCAGTTGCTTCACGCGAGGCAATATTCCCGCAGGAATTTTCCTTCAAAGGCATCCAGACAGCACCATCTAGTCAACAAACGTTGCATGCAAACAAACACTGGGGTTGCACAGAAATTCTCAGAGAAATCTGGGGCTCAAATCGTAGGGCAAACAGGTCAGATTTTAGTACCTACCTCACTTGAACTCAGAACTGGTGAAATGAATACACTGATGAGAGCGTCCTGAAGAAAAGCTGTGGAGTAAAACTGAAGGAAGATAACTAAACTGTGTAATTCTTCCCAACTGCCCTTACGTGTTTGATCTGAAGTGATAAACTCTTCTGGGCAGTGGCTCCCACTCCAGGGCTGCCAGCACCTGACATACACATCCCAAACTGTACTGCTTTCTTCCTACACTGCAGGGTTAATGCCCACAGCACGGCCCTGGTGGCACAGGCTATACCCCTGCTGCCCTCACTGACACTGGGAGGCTGAGACACACACAGGACTGGGCAAAGGCTTCTTCTTCCAAGTGACAGAAATCCAGCAGCTCTTCAGAGCCTTGACCTTGGGGCAGAGCTCCCCACTGGCACAGGCGTGCTGGCCATCAACAGAGAGCAGATTGACAGTTAATGTGAGGGGAAAGGAGGGTCCTCGAGAATGAAGATGCCAAGGAGGCCCATTGTTTCCCACAAAATATCCACAGCTAGAGCTGGAAGCCCATTTTCTAGAAGGTTCTGCCTCACCAACAGCAGTCACAGTCCATCTAGACTTTACAGTGGAGGCAGGGCTCCACAGTCACTGTATTTAGACAACCCTGCCTGGCATTCAGGGATCTTCCTGATTTGGCAGCCGGTTTATTCTGGGGGCACCTCCCTGCTTGCTTTCAACTGAGCCTTCCCAAGACTTCAGTTCTGCCCCAGCGGAGTTGTTCTTCATATTTTCTGTTTCAGGAATATGTAATAAATTTATTTGGAAGCAAACAAACCCTCCTACCAAAACAAAATGAGAATTACAGGACTGCCTCCTAAAGCCAAACCTCTTTTCAGGAGCAGGGAGAGGGACAGGCACAAACGTGGGGTCCTTCATTCCAACAGCACCTGCTCTGCCTGGTTTTACCAACTCGCATGAGCATCCTTTACCCCCCTTCCCTCCCTCGTTCCCCAGAAAGGCAGGGACTGCACTGTAAGCAAGGAAGTCCTTGAGAAAACACAAAAGGGTTGAAATGCCTGACCAGCCATAAACAAACAGCTGTGTGTGAAATACTCTTAAGACTCAGAAACTGATTGTCCATGCAAGCAGAGCAAGGAAGCAATTAATATTCCTAGCAGAGATCCAGAGTCCGCCACACTTCTCCCGTCTCTACCATCTCCCACTGTGCTCTTTGCATTATTTTGATTTTTCTATATGCAACAATCAAGTGCAGAGATGAAGGAGCTCTCAATTCCCATTTGTTGAAGAACTCTCAGCATAAAGGCAGCAAACCAAAGTTACCTGAATTTAAAAAAAACCCAACACATCAGTCGCTCTACTGTTTTTCCCTTTTCAGAGCTTTTGTAATAAATAACCCTTCTGAAACTCTGCTTTACCATTTTAAACAAAACTAAACTCTACTACAAAAAAAAAAAAAAATAATTCAGAAGCCAAGTTCCTCCCTCCTGTACAGATAAGAACCTAAGTGGAGGTCAGGACATTCACAAGTCTTCTGCCATCAACAAATCTGGGATTACACAGGAATATTACAAACCCTGTTTAAGTTTTCAAGATGGTTCATGTATTTTTTTGCCTTACTCCTGTGTCACCTGCCTTGTTCATGCATACATCCCGTTATTGATATTCCTGCTAATACCAAGCACTATGGCAAGATGACTCTCCGAGCAACATCTCAAATTATTTTATCATCACAAATAAAATTTTTGCCAAACTGAATGCTCGCTTGCATTCCTCTTTCGGGATCTAAGAGACTCTACTCAAAGAATAACGTAGAAATGTAATACCCTGTTTTTATTCTCAGAAAACAAAACTCACCAGCTGCAAACTTATTTCCATATTGGCACAAATTTAACAGAGTAGGTCCAGCATTTTAACAGACGTTATGGGGCAAAAGTGACAATGAAATTGTAACAAAAAAAATTTGGGAAATAAATGCAAAAATTCTTTGTTAACAATAAGCACCTTTTATTGACCATCTTACCATTCAACACTCATTTCATTCAATCTCCTAAATTGCTGAACTACAGTCCAGTTTAGCATTTAAATAAAAGATAATGGAATCTGACCTGTACAAAAAGTGTTATACCTGCGTGGCACAGAATTAAAGTTCTTTTTGAAAAAGCTATAGACACAAATAATCACTACCTATGATTTGAAATTTAAGTCCTACATATTTCAAAGTAAAAATCAACACATATTCTCCATATGATGTTATGCTTGTAAAAATGCCTACAAAAATCTGTTTGTTCAGAAGGCAGAGTGGGTGGAAAGTATTTCCTCTTTCACCCTTTAACAAATGGTATCACAAAAGCTATTAGGCAGCAAAATACTTCAAATGAATTTCACACACTAAAAGAACCCCCGACACCATCGTGTCCCAAGGATTTCCATGGGTCAATCCAGCTCAGCACAACAACAGATCCTTGGAGTACAGACTCAAATTCACATCATTTGTTACAATAATTATTCGATGCTCAGGAAATTTAAAAATCAAATACACCTGGAAATCTCAGTTATTCCCAGTTGTTCTCCTTGCTGCTTTTAGAGTCTTATGTCTGTGTTGTGAAGTTATGTTAGTTCCACGTGTTTAAAATCTCCTCAAAATTGAGCAGCGAACTTTCTGAGCAAGAAAGTTGCCTTTTATAAAGAGTACTTAAATTACTTTTTTGCCGTTTTCTTCTGACCTTATAAAACTTCTACTCAAGCCAATAAAAATAACCAGAACTATTTTGCTGCAAGAACACCAGTTTATATGCCAACATGAATATGCAGGCAAAATCATTTATTTTATCAAGTTAGCATGTGAGTGCAAATTAAATCTGTTCTGAAATTCCTAGACCCCACACAGTTTAAGTTTTTCAGCAGTATCCAAGAAGAAATAAAACTCCATCTCAGGGAACAGTAAGAAAAGCTACTGAAGTAAATCCTTCATTACACATGCAAAGTGGCATTTCCTGGAAAGGCAAAATCCATGTGGTTATTTTCCACTAAATTTCTTTTTCCTGCAGGATGGAAAGGTATTCCAAGAGAAAAAAAAAAAAAAAAAAATCACCACTATTACAAAACAGTGTTGTCTCCTCACGTCAGCTCCATGAAGTTCGTTATCAGCATAAAGCATCTACATGGAAGCAGAGGAAGGGGATACAGTTTGTAGCAGTCGTTCGTTTATACCCATGCACAGCCTTTCCCCCCCTCCAATTATTTCCCCAATGTGGGAAATAATCCTTTAAAACAAGGCCATTAAACAAGACAAAAATAATAAGTAGAGCAGGAAAATCTAAGCAAAGGCAGGAATATGTTACTGAGGCAGTGATGGCATTGTTAGAAGAGATGAGGAGTTAGACCTCTGTGTAACTTCCACAGGGCTGAGATCCTGGGATTCCAGTCTGCTTGGATCACAACATTCTCAAAGCAGAAACAGGGATTTATTTTCTATTCCCCTTCCCTACCTGTGTTTTTAAAGGCATCAAGGATATCTGGGTTGCAGTGAACATTCTATAAGGCCAACACAACTAAACATCCGAACAAAAACTTGAGTTCACTCTGGGAAATTACAGGGACTAAACATGGAGTAGCTCACATCAGAAAGGCAGCGTCTTCACTCTTAAATCAAAGATTTTTGCCTGGATTCCAGCTCCCCACCCCTGACACAATTAAATCCTCCAGCAACATTTTTTCTTCCATTTGCCACAACTTAGTCAAGAAAGTCTCAGTGTCCGTCCTCATTACCAGAGTCTTGGTTCAGCAAACACTGGGTTGTGACACAGTTTCTTACAGGTGATGGCAGATTTCACACTAAAAGGAGTGTTATTAATTACTATGCAATTCTTTATATTCTCTGTTCTGGAGAGAATTCACATACTTTTCTAAGACACAGGAGTTTCTGTAACCAGCACTGGGATAAGAAAAAATACACGTCTTTTCACCCTTTTTATTAAAAGGAGAAAGTCAAATAAACTAAACCAGGTATAATCAAAATTTCAATCTTCCTTCACTGAGGTACTTAACATTTTGAATAGTAACAATTGTATAATTTACTAAATAAACGTATGTCTCTCCCGAGACATCAAATCATATAATTAATAAATATTCTAACAGAGTAAGAGAATTAATCATGGTATACACCCAAAAAGATGATATATTAATAAGGTATTTAATGGTTCTAAATGAGCATAAATGATACAAACTGAAAACTAAAAGGTAATTAAAAGTATTCAATAGCTCTTGAAGTTTTATGTCCTTGAAAACCAGATTTTTATTTAGGGACTGCAATCAATGACATAAGTAAAAAATGGAAGCAGAGGCTCACCTTCAATCTGAGTCACACCTCAACCCTGCTAGGAATGCCAGGAGGAGTATTTTTTCCATAATACAATGTTTAATAAGTGTAGCTTTTTTAGTGATTTATTTTTCTACAAGTGAACTTCCAGAAGACACAGTAAAACAAGAGTTCTCTTTTATCTCCCTAACAACTGTGTGCACTCTGCAGCAAGTGAGCTCAAGGTAACAAATCCCTTGAGAAAGGAAAGAGCAGGGTGGGAATGCCATGTCTGTGAAGGGCACGAGCTTGATAGTTTGAAACACCAGGGTCTTACTTTAATTCATAACATAATGTGGCACTGGCTCAAAAAAAAATCTCGTATCTCTTCCTAGCCACGCATTGTCATCATGATCGTGAGTGTTCCACACCGACACAGGTCCCTGGGCCTCTCCAAACCACAACAACTTAACTCATTTTCCAGACAGGCAGCAAGTTCTCGTTGTTACGTCTTCAGGCTGGACCAGAATTGTGATTATTGCGCTCTACAGTGACACTTATAAAAGAACAAAACAAAAGTGAAAGGCTCAACTTCTACCTGGAAGACTCAAAAATGTTTCTGAGCTTATCTTCACTTGCAGGAACTGTTCATACCTGCTAAGCCAAGGCAGATGGACGTGAACCCACATGGAATTTCTTAACAGTCACAGGGCCCAGCAAAACAGAGCATCTGCTCCATCCCTAATAACATTTGAAATCAATGTTCAGCAGTCTTCTGTGGAGTGTTCGTGCAGTATCAGACCAACTCTCCATTCCTAAAATGGAAGCTATTTTTTCAAATAGCCACCTAAATGAATAAGCTGAGAAAAAGCAGAAAATAAAAGAGCAGATGGTGACAATTTCTGCAAAAGAATCTTTAAAAACACGTACAATTAAATCCTGATTTTGTTACCCAAACTCCTTGGGTCATTGTCAGTCAACATTTCTTGCAGACCATGATATCCTTAGAGATCTTTACTGGAAAGACTGTAAAGGCAATTAGTATTTAGTGATCAAACATAAAAAACACGGTTCCCGGATTCACCATTTGGCAAAAGTCATCTTAGGAAGAGGAACACGCACAGGATATTATCATTACTGCATGACACCCTTGATATTTTACAACTTCCACAGAACAGTTCATTCCTTAAGCCCCAGAAATGCCACAGCAGTCACTTTAAATTATCTTTACGGCTGGAAATCAGCTTTTTTTCAGAATTTAACAGAGCTGTAGGTAAACAGAATTAGCAACATGTGTTCTGAACAAAGCAGCACATTCTGTTCCCCCTGCCCCCTCCCCAAAACAGAGGCAAAAAATGCAGTTCCTTTTCTCCCCGCAGCTCCCAGGCCAAGGACACTGAAGCTTTGTGGAGTGTGAATTCCTCCACGCACACGACACAGAGTTACACAACTGAGCAGGGCATCCTGACCCAGTGCTGAGAGACTTCACTCCACATCCACTATTCCCATGGACGCTACCAAGAAATTTCACGTATTGTGCTGAATTAAGCCTATGGAATTTTATGGACAACAAAACCAACAACATATTAGAAAAAAGGAGAAGCAGATACAATCCAAGATTTTTTAAGAGATGGGTTGAGAGGAGACATCCAGGATGAACTGACGCTGCACAAAAGAAATTCTAACAATCCTTTAAAGTTGTCGGACTCTTTTATCAGTGTTTTTAATATTGATGTCCAGTGTCTCTACTTTCCTTGTGAGCCGATCCAGCATATCATCCTGCTCCTCGATTTCCGTCTGCAGACCAAGGGCCAGGTTTTTCAGACGGCTCAGCCCAGAAGACATCTCATCTGTCAAGGGAGAGAGGGACCATGGGGAACCACCGTGGTAAAACACACACTGCTCTAATGGACACTAGCAGGATTCCCCCTCCTCCGGGGTTAGAAACGGTCAGTTACAACCTCTCAGCTCTGAGTGCTCCTCTGCAGTAGTGGAAGCACAGAGTACATCCATAGTTGTACTGCATTACTACCAGAAGTGATCACTTCCTTCTTGCTGCCATTATAAGTTAACTTCAAATGCTTAACGCCAAACTGGATCTTTATCAAATGACATACATTTAAAAAATAAAAAATTACATTACAGTGTATTTTAAAGAAAAAACAGATACATCTTTTCTCAGCTCACCATACACAATCTGCTCACTACCTCAATTGTTTTTCCTTAAACTTCATGCAGAAGTATCATCAATACTTCTTAAATCTTCAGTGTTATTTATCATAGATGAAAACCTCCCATTTCCAGATTTTCTAATTTGGCTACAAGGTGACTATTTTATTGCATTTTTGATTGATTTGCATTATTGATTGGTATAAATGCTTCTGAAGCAAGTAAGTTTCCCACAGCTTGTGATAGAACAAATGTGCTTCCGCTAAACTCTTCTGCCTGACTATTTCTTTGATCCACTCCTTTCTGATTTCTTTCCAATCTCTTTTTTCTAGGTCAGCTACACAGTGACACGTGTAAGCAAAGAGGCACTTTGTCTATATGTTACAGAACAAAGGAAGGCAAAGTCAGCTGAATGGCTTCGGGAAGTAATAAAAGGAATGCGGCAAATTCACAAATTAAATATGTAGTGCCTTTCGGTTCTCCTGTTTTTGGCAAAACATGTTTATTTCAAAAGCTGTGCAGAGTTCTAAATTATTTGGGTCCAAGCTGATGTACCATTTAATATCTGAGTTTAACTGTCAGCTCAGTAAGTTGAATGCACCTTTCCATGTGAGAGGTAAGCTCTAGAAAAAGCGGCAGTAAGGATCCACACTGGTATAACCGGGATGCCAACCTGAAGCAGTATTTTCCTGTTGATACTACTAGAATCTGCCTTGTCAGATTTTTCAGAATGGCTGGATGAGCCTGCTTGCCCCAGTGATATTCCAGTCAACTGACAGGATGATTCAAAGAAACCTTTTCCTACCCTGAGTACCAGTGTTCAGCCCCATTTCCACGTTCCAATGACAGACTTGCTGGTGTGTTCACGTTTGGCAGTTGTCTCAGTGTATGATCTAAGAGGACTCATGCTTTTGGTGTGGGCTTTTTTTTCCCCAGGTTGTTCAAGGACAGTTCAAAACTTGTAAAGCACAAGCACGTGGCAGAAGAGCTGAAGTAGTGATGCCAATCGTGTATCACTCCACAGCAGGTTCATATTATCCCAGACATCCGGGCTGGTTTGTTTCTAGCTGGTTGCACTTCAAATGCATTTCTAACTCAGATTTGTTACTAATTTTTGCAAGGAGTTGACCCACAGACATCCCCTAGCATTCTAACATTCAAACAATTTATGTTTCAATTAAACTTTGGATTCTGCTATGTAGATAGTTTAGAAATGCAGAATACAAGCAAATGTTTTTTTATTTGCCATCAAATTTTACGTATTATCTAAACAAAAAAGTCTTTGTTGGCAGTATGTAACTTAGTAATTTTATCTGGCTTAGGAATCAAGAATTGACAATTGTATTACATCAAACAGCTTCAGTTTTCTCACTCACCTAAGTTGGTATCAATTTTCTGGTGGTAAGCTCGCAGCTGTTGGTTCTTAGGGTAGGAATCATCCCTTTGCACTGAAGAAACTAAATCTGCTTTGCTGAAATCATTGTCTGTTAAGGGCATAGAATACAGAATGTTATATAATAAAAACAAAGCTAGTGAGAAGAGGCTTTAAGATTTTAGGAAGGCTGTTAAAAATTAGCCTGAACACAGCTGCCAGGTAATCCCATCACAGGGCTATCAGCAGTAGTCCAACACCACTGTCTGTAGGACACCTCTCAGGATGAACAGTGAAGCTAAAATCCTTCTTTTTGGCTGCTGCTTTAGTTCTAGTAGGTAGTTGAGAGAAAAAAAGGAAACCCCAGCCTCCCAACTCGCATCCAGGTGGGACAGAGGTGGGACGGTGCCTGTACCCGCAGGGAGCCGCCCCAGGCGAGGCCGCTGAAGCTGCTCTGCCCTCCACTGGACAGACCTTGGCATTACATGGAGGGGAGCAGAGACCCACGTCCCAAAAGCACTTATCTCGTTACTCACACAGCTACAACTGTGGATATCCTGCTGCCTTCCCACTCCTGCTGCGCTAATTAACCGAACATCCCTCGAAAAAGGAACAGTTACTTGGCACATAAAAGCCATCACAGAAGTTAAGGCGCTGTGGGAAGGGGAAAATGAGGCCAAATCCCAAATGCTGCCTTGTGAGAATCAGGTGATGACTCGAGTAGGAAGGGCCACAGTCCATGTCTGAGATAGCAAGGAAAATGTATCTGACAGCTGTGACAAATGATGGTTAAGAGGAAAACCTCAACATTAAGTTGACATTTTGGCAAACCTGGGGCAAGGCTGCCTGCACACTGTGTGCACTTTTGGCTACAGTCTCCTCTATGAGAATATAAGCACTGAAAGTTTTTAAAGTCTTTACTGGCTATAGAAGAAACTCCCTACTGGAAGGGCCAAATAATATCTGTATCCAAATTAAAACAATAAAATCACATCTGCAGCATGGGTATAAAGGGCTTTAGGGAAACAATTCCCCAGGATTCAAAGCCATGAAGGCTGGGATACAAATCTCCAGATGCTGGGCAGCAATGTCAGTCAGCAGCTGGGCAGGCTGAAGGGTCTCCGCCTTCATCACTCTGCAAGTTTGGTCCACAGGGATGACAAGCAATCAGTGTAAAATAAAAGTTAACAAACCTGAATTATCTAGCTTCCTTAAATTTGGATGGCTTTCCTGGTATTTGGACTCTTGTTCTTTACTAGACATCATTGCTTCTTTTAACCTAGTGAAAAAAGAGAAGAAAAAGAAAATATTGGTATGGACCATGGGCCTCATTCTGAGTCTGTTAAACAAGAAAAGATATTGAATTTACACAAGAAGAGCAAGTTTGTTAGAGCTGATCCAAAATGTTCCTTTAAAATGAACTATTAACCATCAGCATTTGTGTTCACTGAAAGCAGAACTGGTCACTTTGGTACTCAAATACCAAATGGAAACATTGCTATCAAAACCAAAACTGCATCTTCTGTCTTGGAGGCAACATATTCCCTTCCTTTAGTGGAGAATAGAGGGGCAAGGGAGGGAGGAAATCAATGTATGCAGCATTATTAGGCTTTACAGAAGTTTCTCAGGTGAAGAGAAACAAATACTGTAAGACACAGGAATTCATTTTTATTTACAGCTTTAATAAAAGCGAGAGAAACACACTCAGTATTTAACTGGTAGCACATCAATGCTACAAATCAAAATTTCCTGGTAAGACTGAAGCAAGCATGATCATTCAGAAGACTCTGAAGAATTACTTGTGTAATTTTGTGTAACTGGATTGACTTCTCACAAATACAAAGTTATTCTTACCCCTACAAATACAAAGAGAAGTACAAATATTTTTTTCTAGGAGTTAAAGGAAACAGGGAGCTAGAAACCATCTCAGGAGTTTGCTTGACAGAATCAATAGATCTTTTAAGTCCTGATTTCCTGGTGACATTTCAGAGATGCTGTGGGAGACAAGTCCCAAGTAAAACGTTTCTTTTACTTACCTGCTGTTAGCGTAATAGTCAGGGGCTCCATTCTGCTCTGGCTTGCTCTCTGGAGGTTTGGCTTTGAAGTAGTTTACCAAGCCCCCCCAAACACTCTTAATGCTGTTGATGTGCCTCTGACTCGTCTTCAAGTCCTGGTCCATTTTATCCACCATCTGCTCCGTGCGCTTCAGAGCCTCTCCCTGACGGACGAGCTCCTGCCAGGCATCGACAGGGAAAGAGCAGCTCGTGAAGCCAAGAAGAACTGACACATCAAACATCTGAACAGACACTCTAAAGAAAAATATCAGGGTTCCTTCATCTGCGTGGATTATTTTTAAAGGCAAACAGCTTTTTCACTCGCTCCTCTTCCCCCAGGGCATTTCAATCAAGAGTTGCTGCTCAGCCGTGGCATCAACCAGCTATAAAATCCTCGTTCCTGTGCCATGCCAGATCCCTGATGCCTGCTACAAACAGCATCCAGGAGTTTTCTGTGCTGCCCTTTTGTGGGGTTGACATTTGCATCTCTTGCTGATGGAACAAGCACAGCACCCCATGGGGGAGGTGGTGGAAAGTCCAAAGTTTTATGGCAGGGAGATGAGCAAGCACAACGATTTCTAGCTGTGAATAGCACATTCATTGGGAAGGGATTCTATTCTCACCTCAGTGGGAAGTTTCTGATAATTAAGAAACAGAATAACCAAAGGAAATAAACACAGAATTTCTTCAGACTGCAGGAGTATTTTAGTTAATATTAACAGTGCAGGATTTAGGAATTCTCATATATGGAAGTACGTTATTTTCTAATTCAGCAGCACAAACACTATTCCAAAGTAATGCAAAGATTTATTCTGGCAGGAAAGTTGCCTGAAGCTACCACTAGTGCAAAACAAAGAACTTGTGTTCATGTTCTTGCTAAACTATGGGAAATTCTAGTTGAATGTTCTTTTTTCTCCCCCCTCAATAAACCACCAAACACACAGAAGTTTTACCACAGGTCCTGTGTCAAGCCTAAACCCTTGATTCCTCCCTTGTGCTTTTCTGGACAAACAAGTCAGAAGTCCAAAAGTTCACAGCAGTCCCACCAAGAACCCCCTGAGCTCAAGAACCTTGGGGCTGTCTGGGGGTAATCTGGGCAATGACACCCAGGGAACATCCCATTAGCAGGTGACACAATGGCCAGGAGCTTTATGAGAGACGTCCCTGAGCACAAACTGCTCTGAAACAGGGCCCGAGGAATGAAGGAAATGATTAATCGGGGTGAAGCCAAGCACATCACAAACAACTGACAGGGCAGGCCCTGCGCCCAACCGAGACAACTGCTGCAAACCTTTTCGTCAGACAAAAACAGGTTTAAACGCCACTCATAAACTCAGTAATTGCTAAACGCAGCTGAAGAAACGGCCGAGTCCCAGTCTCAGCATTACACAGACAAGGTGGAACTGGGGTGTTTCGCTCAAAATCCAAACCATCACCCAGAAAACCAGCCGGCACTAACACAGGGTGGCTGCGGAACACTGACCACCCCTACAGAGGGACGTGTCGCGGGGGAAAGGGAGAACAAGACCCCCCGCCCGGAGGGCCGAGGGAGCCCTGGGGCCCTGCGGGCGAAGGCTCCGCTCCCGGCCCCGACCCACCTCGGAGGCGGCCACGCCGATGCGCTCGGACTCGTAGAGCAGCGAGAGGGAGCGGGCGGTGCTGTCGGCCGAGGCGGCGGAGCGGCGCAGCACCTCCTGCTGCAGGAACCGCTGCCGGTCCCCCTCGCCCGCCCCGCCAGGACCCACCGCCGCGTCCTCCTCATCGTCCTCCGCGAACGGGTTGTAGCTCCTCGGGACGGCGGACATAGCGCTGCCAACCGCTGGGAAGACCTCGGGAAGCCCCTGACCCTCACGGAACCGACGCCTAAGGCCGCCCCGCTCCTTCCGCCTGCGCGCGTCGGGCGGAACCACCGCGTGCCCCCCCCCCCGTGGGCGGGGCGATCGCGCCGCAGCGCCGCTGGGGGACAGGCGGTGCTGGGCGGGACCAT
>VXAY01004936.1:498425-615919 GCA_013399855.1 Oxyruncus cristatus | reverse complement strand
TGTCGGGGGCTGCGGGAGTGTCGTGTGGGAGTATCACGTGTGGGACTGCGGGGCTGTCACGCGTGGAAGCCGCGTGTTGGGGGGGCACGGAGGGTCGTCATGCGAGAGGGGGGTCGTGTTTGTGTGTTTGCGCGTCACGCGAGGGGCCGGCAGGGAAGGGCCGGTCCCTTGCGGGGCCCTTCTGTGCAGAGTGTTTGTGCGGAGCGGGCCCCCTCGGCGCTGTCACGCGTGGGGACCCGCGTGGCCCATGGGCAGCGAGTCGGAGCAGCGGCGGGTGATGCCCCGGGGTGATGCCGCTCCCCTCGGGCGGGGCTGTCTGTGGTCCGGGGAGTGGGATCTGCCCCGCCGGCGGTGTCCGTGTGTCCGTGGGTGCTCCTGTGGGCCATCCTGACCCAAAAACGCTGTCAGCGCAGCCCCCCCGTGTCCTCTCAAAGAACGCGGGTCCTCAGCGGCTGCGCCTCCCCCAAGTCTGTGAAACAAGGTCTTGTGGGCGTAATTAGTCTCAGCCTAATGAGGACTAGTTGCTTTGCTTCGGATGTCCTGTTAAATCCAGGCGACGGGTAAAATGTGCCTGGGTGAGATAAAGCTCCGCTGAAGGTAAGGGCAGCCGGGGGTCTGTGCGTGCACTGCTGCCCTGCGCAGGGCTGTGCTGTGCTGTGGAGGAGGGACGGACACGCGGGTGTTCGGGGAGTTTTGCTGCCCCGAGCCAGAAGTGACAGAAGGTCTGAATTGCCTCATGCAGTAATCATGACTAAATAGCTGAAAAGCACGGCTCTGTGCTGGTGAAAACTCTGGTGCTTGTTCCTGGCCAGCTGTTGTTGCCACCTTCTTTTCTTACTTCGTGTTCTGGAAATGTGCCACTGGGGTGACAGCCAACGGTGAATAATTTTTGTAAGCCTTGCTGTTGGTCCACTGATATTCAGGGATTCCTTTATTTATTAGTTTGACAGATTACAGTAGGAGTTAAATGGTATTAACAGTTCATATCTAGCTAAAATTACTCCTGTTTTTGCAAGTGTAACCTGACGTGGAACACACGCAGCAGCAGTCATTTGCCAAAGTTCATGTATCCTCTCCAGCATTTTACATTGAGCAAGAGGCTTATTTGTGTTGTTGTCTTACAAGTCTTGTAACTATGAGATCTGGCATTTGAAGGACCAGAATCCTAAATTCCACTGAGCATCCAGTAGCTTCTTGTAATCCTCTAGGGAAATTTTTCTTGGTTTAGAAATGTCAGGGTGGGGTGTTCAAAGAGTTATCTAAATAGGAAGTGACTTGGCATTCAAACATAGGTGAGTCAAACATAGTTATTTATTATGACAGTCCTCTTTAGATAGTATTTATTAACATCAAGGAAATTCATGAAAAGACAGTATGCTTGCTGCATTTTCCATTTATTAACAGTTCCACAGAAAAACAAAGTGTTTGGGGCATTTCATATATTCTTTAGATGTGTGTGTGCTGAGTATGGAGTTAAGTATTAGATAAGTAGTGAGAAAATAATAGTTCTGAAAACTTCATCTGTAATCTGAAGGATTTGAGCAAAAGTCGTACTCATCTTGGTAGCAGTTAATGGTTCAGTGCTGTATATGAAGATTGCATTGGTGCAGCTGTAACCAAAGCTCCTTCCACCTGTTTTTTTGTTTATAGGAAATGAGTAAATGTAACAGATTTGCCTGCTGCGCGTTTCTTGCACATCTAAAATGCCCAGTGAAGGAAGGCTTTGCTTTACTTCAAGAAAGCCTTTAAATCAACCCATGTTGCAGTAGAAATGTTTGACTTCTACTTGAGCTTTTCCCATCTTTCTCTAGTTTCTGTCATTCCTTTCCCAACCTTTGAATGCTCTTGTTAAGACTGATAACTAAAGGAGGGTAATGTGCCCATTTGTCTTCCGGAAGAAGGAGAGACCACTGTCCACTTCAAACTTCAGTTTGTTTTGACACCTTGTCTTGTTCCACTGTTCTCTCCCTCCACTGTTTTTCAGGTACAAAAGCTGCTCTGTATGTGTCCAGTGGATTTCCATGGGATTTTCCAGTTGGATGAACGTCGCAGGGATGCTGTTATTGCTTTAGGAATCTTCCTAATTGAATCTGACCTGCAGGTATTTTCCCCACGTGGGCTAACTGTTTATCTTCGAAGATGAATTCAAGTTCAGTTGTTGAATGAATGAAAAATTGGTATTTTTCTTCATAAAAATAAATGAAAATATCAGAGATAAGAGGTGGATGCAGGCAGGAGAGTACAAGGAAGCAAGGACAGCACTGAGGAGTGAGATAGAAGAATAAAGTAAGTAGTCATGGCGCTGCCACCGCCACACTGCTGTCATGTCTTCTGGTCATCACACCTTAAGGAGAGAAAGGAAAGACTGTTCAGGAGGATTTACTTAAACCACATGTGTCATTGTGTGTTCTTTCCCACATGCTCCTGAATGACAGGGATGTTCCAAGGCACTCCTGAAGGCCAGGTTTGCAGCAGGCCCTTTCCTGCCTGGCACTGGCCAGGATAAACAGATAGACAGAGCACACAGGCTGCATTGTAAATGAGCATCCCTTCTGTGTCTGCCAGCCTGGGCAGGACAAGCTGGTTCTCTTCCCTGGAGCACTGGGCATCGTATTGTTCCATGCAGGGGAAAGGGAGGATATACCCAGTCCCGGGTCCAGAGTCATTAGACCTCACTTTAAAATCTTCCACATTGCTGAGGTTTGCTTCATGCCTGAATTGCTTCCTGTTGAGGGTCCATGTGCTGTGGTACAGCTTACCTGGGTATTATTGGAGTTGTTCTTTTTGCATTTTTTATAAGGCAGTATTTCTATTTCGTAGCATTTTTATGGTATTTCCAAAGCCAGCAGTCAGTATTAGTTAATCCAACCCCGCGAGGAAGGGAAGTGCTGGCCTTTGATTTGCAGGTGAGGGAGCTGGAGCGTTACACTGGTGTGTGAAGTGACTTGCATAAGACCGTGGGGTGGATCACGTGAGGTGGGACTGGCATTCCGAATTTCTAGCTGCCTTTAAATTATTATGGGACCTTGCTGTCAGTTAATAAATTTTGTGGGTAGGTACGTTGTGGTTCTGGAACGTTTTTCTGCAACTTTTACAGAGAATGAACTGGTGCCTGGAATGAAAGTCTTGGATTTAAGGCACTGAATTGGGTTACTTTTCGTTTGCCTGTGTTGAAATCAGTTTTGCAAGATTCAAGAAACCTGTGGAGTAATCATGAGAAGCAAGTTCCGTGTGTGTTAGTGGAGTCTTTCCATATAGCTAAACCATCTGGAGATTACGTGGTTGAGCTTTTCTTCTCCATTTGAAATAGAATATTTTCTTCTTTAGCACAAGGATAATGTGGTTCCATACCTCCTCCGGCTTCTGAAGGGTCTTCCCAAAGTCCAGTGGATAGAAGAAAGCAATGCACGGAAAGGCAGAGGTGATGTTGGGGTTTTCTGATCTTTCTTATGAAATGCCAACCAGGAGATAGAAATGGCAAAGGTGGTTCAGGCCACAGTACAAGGGGAGGTGAGAGGTCCTACTGGGTTCTTAGCTCCTGGCTTGACAGCATTTAATGCTCGTTTTCTGTAGAAGCAAAGAGGAAGTTGAATGGCTTCCTGTTTTCCTGCTTGACAGTTTTGTGATAAATTGAATTTTCCAAATAGTTCTGTTTCAATGTATTTTGTATTAAGTTGGAGAAGATTGTGTAGTTAGAGGAGGGTGGAATCTGAGATCTGTACACTCTACTTTTAGCTTTGATGCTTAGTTGCTATTTCAGCCACTTCTTGCTCCCTTAATGTCTCCTAAAGTTAATATAAGAATACTTTTAAATAGTATTATATAATTCAGTGGGATTTTTAATTACTTGAAAGCCTGGGAAAATTTTTAGTTATTACAATTTTTCTTTCAATGTTTCAGGCTGAAATTAGGCTGATGGTTAGAGTGCTACTAAATTTTGTATGCAACACTGTATTTTTCTACAGTCTGTCTCAGAACTGTGTGACATGGGAGTCGCATATATCTTCTTGTTTTGATACACTTCGCTCTTTCTGTGTTGGTTCTCTCTAACAAGGACCTGATTTTTCTGCCTGTCACTTTGCAGGTTTGCTTCCAGTGGCCGAAAACTTCAGCTTCTGCTTGGTGACGTTGTTATCCGACGTTGCTTACAGGGACGCCTCTCTCCGAGAGCAGGTGGAGTTTGTCTGTGCTGTTGTATGACCCAGTTCTCCAACGCTGCAATCCTGGCAAATGTCTGGAGCAGAGCGCAGCAGCTGCTTCCTGCCCTGCAGAGGGGCTGATTGCTTTAGCATCCATACTGCTGCATTAATTTGCTTGTGTTAAGTGTCAAGCATCTGGAGGATATTCATAAATCTGCTGTTACTTTTGGGTGTCAGTTGCTGAGCCCAGTTAGAATTCCAGCTCTGGTGCTGGATTAGGGCTGCTGCAGCTTCATTGTGCTGGTGCACACAGCTCAGTGCAGGCTTTAGAAAGGCAGCTCTATGAGCTGAGTGAGGGCAGTGTGCTCTTTTAGTCACCCCGCATTAAAAAACTCTTTACATTAATATGTGCAAGTTTCATTTGTTGTAGTGATCTGGTGTAAGAGAATGACACCTCTTTACCAAAACATGTTTTTGTGTGTCTGTCTTGATGACTTTAGATTTTGGATGCAATCCTGCAAGTAATGCAGTTCCTGTTGGGAATGTGCCAGACACCACAAATGCATGATAAAGGTACCAATAAAATTGTTACTGTCTTTGTAACTCCTGTCCTCTGAACTTCTCTTGAGTTTGCTGGTTATCAGGATCACTCCTGAAAAGTGAGCAACTCTTTCTTTCCGCTTCCCTTCACATGTGTCTGTTGTGTTTGTTGCTGGCTGGTAAATACAGAAGCAGGAGTGTATTAATTTGTGATACCTTCATGGTTTTTCCTCTATGGTAGCAAAACTGTGAAGAGCGACTTCTAAGTTACTCTTAATGTGCTGTTTCATGTGTTTTTCTTTTCCAGAATATTTATGCAAGTATGCAGTGCCCTGCCTGATAGGGATTTCTCGAGCTTTTGGTCGCTACAGCAATTCAGAGGAGGCTCTCCTTTCAAAGCTTTTTCCTAAAATTCCCCCACATTCCCTGAGAGTTCCAGAAGAGCTTGAAGGAATTCGCCGACGATCCTTCAATGACTTCAGATCAATTCTTCCCAGTTCCCTGCTCACTGTTTGCCAGGAGGGAACACTAAAGAGAAAGGCTAGCAGTGTATCCAGCATCTCACAGGTTGGTATGGCTTACTCTGGGCTGGAGTCAGTGCTGAGGTCGTTTCTTGATCTGAATGGAGTTAAGAAAGCATTAAGCCTGGATATGCAGAGAGTCCCTTAACACATTGTTTGACCAAATACAAAGATCTTTATTTTCATTCCACAACTGAATTTCAAAATAACTTGGTAGTTTCTGAGTTACAGAACCATCAGTGACAGTTAAACTAACAACTGTACTAGTAAGTCTTCACATGCAGCAATTGGCAAATCCTATTCCTTGTGTTATTCTCATTCAAAAGCATTGTGATATATATCTGTAAATTTGGGAAGCTGGCTCTTAATGACTAATGTTTTCAGAAGTGCTGAGGGTACAGGAGCTCTCACTGCTTTTGCCAGGAGCTGTGTCCGTGGGTGCTCCGTTCATTGTCTTGGGGGAAAAACGCATTCAGATGCTGGGTTTGAAACCACAGATTGTTATTAACATAGTTCCGTGCAGTACAGGAGTCATTGTTCTGATCTCTTCCCTTTAGTCAAAAGCACTGAACTAGCATTTTTTAACTTCCTATTTCTGACTGGAATTGAACTGATAGGCCCAGCAATATCTAGTTCCTGTTATTTTTGCTTGAAGCTGTGTTTCATTATAAAGTGTAGAGACCGTTCCCTGAAAGATTTATCAATGTCTTAGTCTTATAAATATTTTTTAAAACATGGCTTTTGTGCGATGTTTCAGGTGAGTCCTGAACGTGGGATTCCCCCTCCCAGCTCTCCTGGAGGAACTGCAATTCAATACTTCGAAGGTAAATTATTTTGCAGAAGAACAAGGCTTTTGTTGCAGTTTATAGAAAATGGAAAACCAAAAACCTTTTTACCCCTTTCTCCGCCCTCTAGAATTCTTACAGTAATTCTGTGGCACGTGCCTGGTAGGATTGTGAAAAAAATCTGTATTAAAAGACAGTAGGAAGTATTATTAACACCAGTAGTTTCCAGGCTCAGTCGTTTCTGGAGGGTTTTGAGACATGATTCCCTTACTGCCCGGCAGTGCCTGGTACTGAAGAGCTTAATTCAGCTAGGCCAAAAATATTTTGGGAGATTAGGCTGAGTAACTTTGAGGAATAAGTGTTAATATTGTGCTTCACTGGGCGACTGGATTGTTGGATTAGGGTCTGGAATTTTGAAGCCTTTGTGGCACATTGGATAAATCCAAAACAACTGCTCCATTTGAGGTGATGTGGGTCATTGTGTAAGACCCGGTAAGGTAGAGTGTTCACTAATGTGCATTAATTACCATGTCACAAAAGGCAGGAACAAGAACAAGTTTCATGAATTAATGCGTAGACTCTTAACCACTGAGTTCTGGTAGAGCTGTAACTGTGAGTTCTCAGTCAAAGCAGGGCTTAAAAATAAACTGTCTTTCCTGAATCAAGCAGAGGACTGGCTCTGCATCCGAGGTGCTTTGGTGTCTCTGCTTTTGTCTGGCCCTTTGAGGTTTTTAACAGCTTGGACTTGATCTGTTTCTGGGCCATTCTCCTCTCTCAAGCCCTGGTTTAGATTAATTTCTCCCACGTTGCTTTACTTTTTTCTTCACATTGCTATTTCTAGAGGCATCTGTTTTCCTCGCTCATATAATGAGATTGCAAGCTAATTCAAATATCATCCTTAAATTGTCAAGTAGACCTTCTGTCTGCCCTGCTGAACCAACCTATTCTTCTTCAATCCTATGGTCTTTGTGGTTTGAATTAAAAAAAGCAAACGAACAAAAAAAGGCTGCAGGTTAGAGAGAGTCTATAGTGGTAGAACAAAAATAATCTTAATTAAACCTATAGGGGATCAGTGGGCAATTTTGTACAAATTTAGGAATCATTTTCATTGTCTCTCTAGCAGTGTTATGATTATTCTAATTAGGATTTTATTTTCAGTATTAACTTCTACTGGGTATTTCAGCTACAGGCAGCCCTTGTATTATTTCTGATGACACAGTTTGTGATAGTCTTGATTTCTGAAGAAGATGAGCAGTGAGCTTGGTTTTATTCTGGCCAAGGCTAATGGTTTAGAAAAGAAATGACTGAAGACTTTGTTGTTGTTGTCAATAAATAGTCTTGCTTGAAAACCTGTTCATCACAAGAACATTACTCCAGCACAGCCAGCTGAGCACTTCAGAAAGGCAGAGATATAATTTCTCAAGTGGAAACAGAGCTGAGAGCAGTTTGCTGAGCAAGTTTTTTGTTTAGTAGAGTACTTGAATCTGAAAAATAATTTGATTCTCTTTGCTTTCAAATTGCAGCAGTGAATTGGTGTCTATTCTAAGAATAAAGCTGTGCTTTGTGTTCATTTGACCTAATATAGGGGGGGACCTTGCAAGACAGTTTTGACTTAATCTGTTCTTTGCATTTCTGTGCTTTTGATATAAAGGGAATTCACAAATGTTTTCAGGTAAATGCATCTCAAGTAGCGTGGGGAGCCTTCTTGTCAAAAGTGTCTCTGACAACCAGTCATTTTGAAATAAATTCTTCCATTGTAGTGGTAAACTTCTAATGAACAAATGTGTTTTTTCATCGTAGTTTTGTGTCTTGATTCACCACTAGATGAGCTGAAATGCACCTCTGAATAGCTTGCAAGTTAAAGACATACCTGTGTTGGAAGTAATTCTTTAGTAGTGACCAGGTGTTACCATTAAACAAAGTTAATATCCTTTCCCTCCTCAAACTTGTATTTCCATTATTTATTTCTGACCAGGTTCATATCTTCCCGATGGGAGTGCAGTGGATCCTGATTATTACTTCTCTACAATCAGCTCCAGCTTTTCAGTTTCTCCTCTCTTCAATGGTATTAACAATAAAGAGTTTAACATCCCACTGGAGATGCTCCAGCAGCTGCTGAACATGGTACGTGGTGGGACCCTGTGAAGGCTGCAGTGAGGTTGCATTCCAGATACCTGTGCTAGAAATAGATGCAGGTTAAGTTTAAGCTTTTAGAGTTGCAGATAAAATGACAGCCTTTGTCTCTCTCAAGCTTTGTATAATGTGCAAGAGGCTGTTTGCAGCCTGCAGGCCCTGTCTGCTTCCTGCACCAGCTATTGTGGAACAGCACAGAGAGGCTCAGATATTCCTGTTGCAGCCTTAATTTCATCTGACACTTTGCAGTGAAGTGACTTGTGTTCTCTGCGTGGACAAAATTGTAATCTCTGGAGTCACCAACAGGAAACATCCGTTTTTGGTGGGTTTTTTTCTTCCATAGGTAAAACAGATCGTTGGGGATTCTCTTCTGAAGACTTTGGATGCAGTTATAGCTGAAGTTGCAGAGGTATGCTTTTAAATTCCTTTTTGAATTACCTGAATGCTTCTCTTTTTTTGGCCATAATTCTTGGAAAATTAATCTTTTACTTGTGTAAGGTATGCCTTCTCTTTGCAAAATTATACGAATATCCTTTTTGAACAGTTTGTTCACTGGTTTAAATCTGGCCTTGGACAGTGTAAAAATGGAGGGAGGAGTGAAGGAGTGATGTTTTTCACTAACATAGGAGGAAATAGTTATTCTTCTTACTTCAGTTCTCCTGTCCTGACAAATTACAGCATTGGTTGCCCAGAGCTGGCTTACTGTGGACTGAGGTCTTTAGTTTGTATTGCAGTAACACTGTCTTTTTTTCACATAGATCAAATGTGTTAATTGTTTTGTTTTTCTAGCTTGGAAATCACTGCTGCTTTTTCAGGTGTCAGCTCTAACAAGTTTATTAGTGTTACAGTTTGCAGACCTTTGCTTGCAGAGGTGCCCTGCTTGGTTCTGTAGGTCTGTGAGTCCTTGCTCTCCCCTTCCCTGGGTGCAGTTCTGTCACAGCCTTCACCACATTTCCTGGGCTTCACCTCACCCCTGCGGGCAGAAAGCTGCGTTGGGAGGGGTGTGAGCTCAGCTGTGTGCAGAAAGGACTTTGCTGTGCTCCCCAGCCTTCCTTTGGGTACTGCCATGTTTGAACTGTAGGCCTACGTGGGGACAGCTTCACTTCCTCTCTTTGCTGTCTCAGTGAAATGAGAGGTTTGAATCCCCCCTTTTTTTTAAGCCTGTTTTCTAGACTGTTGGAGAGAACAGACATGTGCTCTTCAAATCAAAAGAGTGACTGATTCTTATTCAATGCACAGGATGGCCGTACTTTTTCTTTTGTTAAAAGTAGAGGGGGAAAAGTCGAGAGGTTACTTCATGTACCTGTTTTACATGCTCGTTTACGTTGTGGAGGAGAGATTATGTGAGTGGAATGAGATTTATTTATCCCTGTAATGGAAAATACTTCATTTTGAATCTAGGAGGTCGCTTCTTTTCTCTTTCAGACGGGTGCTAGTACAGATCTCTACTACAAAGCATTCAGTGACCCCCTTTACCTTGCTCAGTTTAAAATGCTGAGGGACACCTTATACTATATGAAAGGTATAGTATTTATAGATTTTTTTTTTTTTTTTTGTTTATCCTTCATTTTGTTTAAGATCCCAAGCATTGTCTGCTTTGTATTGAGTGCTTGAACATTGGGGGTTTGCATTTCCTGGGAACTCTACAGATGGTATTGAATTTGTGTTTGACATGTTTCCATATAAAAAAGGTGCTGTGGAAATAGAAAAGAATATTTTGAGCACCATTAAAAAGCTTAGTAGATGGCATTTGAATTGTCTGCTCACTGGTGGACTTTGCTATGAAATTTAGCTTTTAGACAGGACATAAACTTGATGAAATCATTAAATTTATAATGCAGCAATGGATTTTACATATGCTGTTACTCTGACACACTCGCTTCCATCCTTCCAGTATGACACTATTTCCTTTCTCTCTCTAGACCTTCCCAACTCGTTTGTGAAGGAGGTGCACGATTTTGTGCTGGAGCAGTTCAACAGCAGTCAGTCAGAACTGCAGAAGATCCTGCACGACGTGGATCGGCTGCACAACGAGCTGAGCCCTCTGAAGCTGCGCTGCCAGGCCAACGCTGCCTGTGTGGATCTCATGGTGTGGGCTGTGAAAGATGAGCAAAGTAAAAAATGCTCCTCTGTCTCTGCAATGTCTGTCTGTTGTGTTCTAAGTTGTAGGAGTACTTATAGAGGAGATGGTGCTTGGAAAAGGATCAAATGAAGGGAATACTTTTTGCTGTTAGAATAAGAGAGTAAAACTTACACCAAAAGGTTGTAAGATTAGTTGACTGGATAGTTCAACATCTCATAGAAATGGAAACAGAAGCTCCCTATTGGCTTATCTAGAGGAGATGGTATAATTGCTGTATTACCTGCAGCTGCTTATTTTCTAGTTTCTGTTTTATTTGTTGCTTTTAATGTCTTAAATATTTCTCAGTGATTCTTTCAAAGGAAATGGTTTTTTTCTTTGATGCTAGCAGGACTGGGAAGCTCTTTCTCAATTTTCCTCTATTTTCTTTCTTGTTGTATAAATCTTATCCATCCCCTGCACGTGAAGGATTTTTTTCCTTTGGACTTTGTGATACTTGACTTCTGTCCAGTGTGAACTACACTCAAAATCATCTTTGAGTACTGTCATTCTTCCAGTCACTGTGTTTGACAGAGCTTTTTGGTACAGATACTGCTTCCAAAACTGTTTTTTGCAGAAGCAACCCTAAATCTTTTTGAGGAACTGTAGGATAAGGAGAGTGAAGCTTATAAATTTTCTGAATTATTTTAGAAATTCCAGTAAGCATTTGGTGCTGTGTGGCTAATAAATTGTTCTGTGAGATAAATTTTTCTGTTGGATTTTTCATTTAAGGTGCAGAAAACCTGTGCATCAAGTTATCAGAGAAGCTGCAGTCAAAGACCTCAAGCAAAGTCATCATTGCTCACTTGCCACTGCTGATTTGCTGTTTGCAGGTCTGTCTTCACAGTGTCTGGCATTACTGTAGCAGTGAGTGAGAGTTTGGAGAGTTTTACAGGTTGCTGGAACACTTTTTTTATCTGCTATTGGTATTTCCATCTGTGTGTTCTACATTTGAACTTTAGGGGTCTGGTGTGGAAAGTAGGAACTGCTTTTAGAATTTTCTCAGGTCAACTACTTCTCAAAGAATAATATTCATGAGGGGTTTTTTAACCAGTATTTAGGTTCTGAAATATTTAGTTTCTTAGCCCATTATATAAACACTTAAAATGCTGGGACTGGCAGGTCACTGAAGTTTTAGACTAAGACTTGGTTGTTCTAATTTTTCTGTCTTCCTATTGGGCACTTATTCATAGTCTTACAAATGTGGTGTTTTCCACCACGTAGGAAGTTGTCAGGATTCTCTAAGTGTTGGAACTTGTCCAGTAACTTCTGTTTTTTTGGAGATTGTGGTTCATTTCACATAATTGCTGTCAAAAAACACAGGAAGAGAGCAGCAAGGCTTGACTGGCATCTGACACACTCCAGAATAACCTAAAAGAGTTAGAGGCTTCAAATGTCTAAATCTTCCATTAAAAATTGAATCCCTCAGAACTTTGTAGAGTTTGTTTTGTTTGGGGTTTTTTGCATTGAGCTGAAGCTGCAAGCTTACAGTTGAGATAAAAATTGTGCTGGTTTATTGTAAAGCTATGTTTTGTTGGGTTTATTTTTCCTTTTTAGGGTCTAGGTCGTTTGTGTGAGAGGTTCCCTGTTGTGGTTCATTCTGTCAATCCATCCTTGAGAGACTTTCTTGTGATACCTTCCCCAGTGCTTGTGAAACTCTACAAATATCACAGCCAGTATCACACAGGTAAAGGAAAAAAGGCTGTGCTCCAAAGTGATTGTTTTCCAACTCTTTGATGCTTTTAGATATGTTGTGGTGAGGCAGCTATAGATGGAAATGGAGATGGACTTGTGCTTTTTTTTTTTTGGAGATGGAGAGGAGGAATGCAAATAAAAATCTGGTAGAAGTGTATTTAGGGGCCAACAGTGTAGGGAGAACTACATTTATCCCAGCAGCAATATTGCTGTGTCTCTTGTGTTGAAACCAAACACTTCTGTCCTGAGTGAGATGTAGTAGCTGGAGCCAATGCATCATTATCCTCATAATGAGGGGGGAAAAAAAATCACATATCCAGTTGGAACCTCCCTTGTTTCAAGTTGTGGCTGTTGTGTTTCATTCTCCCACAAAGCCTGCTTCTGTCTGCTCAGTAACCTACTTTGTAATTTGGGAGGGAGCCATTGGGTCTGTCCAAAGCTGAACAAGGTCACGTTCCTCAGACTCCCCATACATGTCCTGTGCTCCAGCCACATGATCATCTTGGCACTTGGCAGGTTCTTATTGTTGTTTTTAAATTTTAATATCAAGTTAGGATTTCCAGACTGAAAATGTTCAGTTTGAATCGTTAATGCAGGAGCAGTATCGTAATGCTGAAGCAGAGCAGGTAAAGTAGTAACCGACTAAATTTAGGAATAATTATTTAGGGATAGTTAAAAGCAGTAGTGTCTTGCATAGCTCATTGAATTGGGTTGATTTCCACACTCCCTATTCTCAGTAGGTGGTAATGACATCAAGATCAGTGTCACCAACGAGCACTCGGAGTCCACTCTGAATGTGATGCCTGGCAAGAAAAGTCAACCGTCCATGTACGAGCAGCTGCGTGACATCGCCATAGACAACATCTGCAGGTGAGAGAGAGCCTGGCACCCTACTGGGGCACGTGTGCTGCTTCCCTGGCAGAAAAGTGTTGTGCCTGCTTGGGAGTCGGTGCTCTGTGCTGCTGTAAAGCCTCTGTGACTTGAGTGTGACTTCATTTTCCTTCAGACATCTCTTGTTTCGCTCTGTGTCCTAATTGTAAAATAATAATTCAGTCTTACTGTTCTGCTTCCCACATCTGTAAGTCAGGCTAGTTTGCTATTCAGCAGGGTTTTTGTTTTCTGCTTAGAATATCACATTGAGCCTCCTGTAACAGAAGGATTGTTACACACTCATGTGGGCAATGTAGGGATTATTCTTCCCTTTTAGACAGCTACAGAGGGCTGGAGGGAAAACAAATAGTTGAAAACTAGAGACAAAGAATTAAAGTTTCAAAGCAGTAGACTCTGAATTTACCTTATGGCATATTCCCATCTTCATTGTTGCTGGAGAAAGCACAGGTAGAAACTGCTAATTTTTAAAAACACATCTGCAGCATTCCCAGGCAATCAGTTCTTGTACTTCAGCGTAAATTTTCTTCCCTTATTCCTGGCATGCGTTTACAGCAGTAAAAACTGCTATGTTTATCTGATGCATTAGTTTTTTCTGTCCGTTACTATCCAGGTGTTTGAAAGCTGGCTTGACTATCGATTCTGTGATTGTGGAGGCCTTTCTTGCCAGTTTGTCCAACCGTCTGTACATCTCTCAGGAGAGTGATAAGTAAGTTGTCATCATCAAACCTGGTTTTCCTTCATTGATGAACTTGAAGTTTATTCTAAGATACAAGTACTGGCAGCATTATTTTAGAATTAAGTGTCTCAGATCAATGAGCTTTTAGTGGGGTCAAGATCGTCCCATGCCAAGTCTTTGCAGAGCCGAGCCCCTCTTTTCATACTGAGAGGTATGGAACCATCTTTACCTGATTGAATCAGCAGATCTTTGAAGAGTAGCCAATTTTGAGTCCTCAGTTGAATGAAACTCTCTCTGCTGTATCCTTTAGGCTTCAGCTGTCTTTTTTGGCTGGATACATTTTGTCATTTGTGGCATTTGACTTGCTTTACTTTTGAGAGACCCAGGAACCAAGAAACCACCAAGGAGATATTCCATAGCACCTGGTCTGACTGTCAAGTTGTAATATCTGTCAAGTTGTAATATCTTCTAATAGCATTTTTACCTCTTTTCACTGTTGTTTCTAAATCAATTTGTTTATGGATTAGTGTGAATTTCTTCAACAGTGTGTTTGAGAGGTTGTTATTTTCTTATTTTGTAAACCAACTTGCGCCACAACATTTATGTATTGGTATACAGAGTGGCAGTATTAAAGCTATTGGTGATGTTTAAATTTAGTATATGAACTGTTTCTTACATGAAATGTAACTGTGCTCAGAGGTTTTTTAGCTGTTGAACAGTTGCATGTATCATGTTGAGGGGTTTTGTTTGTTTTTTTCTGACAGGGAAGCTCATTTGATTCCTGACCACACCATTCGTGCTCTGGGGCACATTGCAGTGGCACTGAGGGACACCCCAAAAATGATGGAACCCATCCTGCAGATCTTGCAGCAGAAGTTTTGCCAGCCACCTTCTCATCTTGATGTTCTCATCATTGATCAACTTGGCTGCTTGGTCATCACTGGAAATGTAAGGAAAGAACTGGCCAAGACAGCGCCAGTTCACGCTCCCTTTCCTTTAGTTAAAAGGAAATATGTTCTAGAAACTGCATTTGCAGAAGTTGTTTAAGGTTTTTCTTTAGCACAGGAAGGCACTTGTACAGTCTTTATGACATCAGAAAATAAAAGCTATAATGTGTAAAATGCTGTTCCTGTAAAGAAGATGAGTCCCCACAGAAAATAATACAAGTTTTTTTAAAAAAAACAGACCATAAAAACAAAATTCAGTGTTTCCAAAAGTTACTATGAAGTTTTTATACTTAACCTATGTCTCAAATAGCTGTGCAGTATCTTTTTTTCATATAAGTGATTAATTTTCAAAGTCTTGTAAATCCGTACATCTGAAAGTATAGAAGAATGTCTTCTTCAGCCATACAAAGATTAACTGGCATTTTCCAAATGTTACTTGTGCCTCTGAACAAGCAATTAATTGCCAGAACTCAGAAGCCTGAAGAAAACTTGCTCAAATTTTACAAAATTTATTAATTAAAAGCATTTACAAAAGCACTCGCGGTGTTTGCTGTGTGGAAGCTGAACCCATTGCTCAGACTGTGGCCACACACCTGTCTGAAGAACTTGGTAACACTCAGTGTGTTTTACAGGGTTGTTCTTTAGAGAGGTTGTGTTCAATAAGCTTTACTTAGTGATTTTGGTTTGGTTTTTTACAGCAATACATCTACCAGGAGGTGTGGAATCTATTTCAGCAAATCAGTGTTAAAGCAAGCTCAGTTGTTTACTCTGCCACAAAAGACTATAAGGATCATGGATACAGGTAACACTCAATTGTGTCCCTTAAATGTATAAATACCATATCAAATGTCCCTCCATCAGGCATTTTAACTTTTTCAGGTTTTATGACAGGGTTGTAAATAGTATTGTGCTTTCTTCTCTAATGTTAAAAAGATACATATTGGCTTAAAAATAGCAGCACTGCATAATGTAGAGATTGCTGAGAATGCTTTTCGCTACCGGTAGTATTGATTACTTTTGACTCTGTAAGGAGTCAGTGTTTGTAACTGATAAATGACACTGATGACTTACGTTATGTGTAAATACAGTAATTAATCTCTTAGCCTGGAAGAGCTAAGAGTGCTCTGTCTTGTTACTGTGGTCCCAGTACTTGTTAGGGATTAAATGCAAACCGGTAACAATTTAATTCTTTGTGTCTAAGTTATGCATTGTTGTCCCTGCTACAAATAAAGATGATCATGGACTCTGTTGGGAGTCTGGACTCTGTTGAAAGCAGTATGTGAGTACCTGAGAGGATATATATACCTGTCAGTATATTTTAACAGGCTGCCTGAGCCGATGCAATCTCAGCTTTGATTTCTTCAGCTCAAGAGCTTTCCCAAACCAGAGACACAGCCCTTGGCTGCTTTTTGTCTTCTACAGGAAAGCACTTTCCTTTTGACTCTGGTGGCATCATTAATGAAATGTCCTCCAGAGGCACAACTTACAAAGTTTTTCACTTAAATACCGATTCTGTTTCAATGATCAGTAAAGTGCTGTGCTGTCCACAAAAACATAAAACAGCCCCCTGAAAAAAACCTGAGTGAAAAAATGTCAGCAGCCCTATCACAAGAGTTACTGTCAGTGTTATGAAGAAAGCACTGAGAATATTAAACGTTGAGGGGTTGCTTGTTCATAACTGTCCGTTCTCCTCAGGCACTGCTCCTTGGCCGTCATTAACGCCCTGGCCAACATCGCTGCCAACATCCAGGGAGAACACCTTGTGGATGAGCTGCTGATGAACTTGCTGGAGCTGTTTGTTCAGCTGGGGCTGGAAGGGAAGAGAGCCAGTGAGAGAGCAAGTGAAAAAGGACCAGCACTGAAGGTCAGAAATGCACTGGTTCTCAGTTGTGTGCAGCTGTGCATTTATGGGCATGGCACTACTGAACACACTGCTGGGTGCTTCAAACCAAACCCACACCCTCACACACACAGCTGAGCATGGAATAGGAGTGCAGGTCTGGAATGCTTTCCAGCCACCTGACTGATCCGTGTGTGGTATCCCAGTTAAAGCAGGGGACGGCTGAGGGTGGGTGAACTGGAGTGTCGGAGGCAGAGCTGCCAAGGGAAATACAGAATGCTGAGTGCTGCACATCTCTTACCAAGGCTTAAAGTGTCTTTAGATGGGACAGAATTCTACTTCCAATGTTAGTGTGATAGGATCATAGGAAAACTGGGGTTGGAAGGAATCTCAGGGAGTTACATAGGCAGACCTCCTGCCTGAAGCAGTCGATTGTTCATCCTCATTCATCCAGCATTGCCCTAGAAGTGGGTGCATCTTGATTGTTTTTTTTTTTTTTCTCCCCAACATCCAAGTTTATGCAGGCTCTGTCTAGGCTTTTAATAATAGTGCAGTGAAGTGGATATTACACATTTAATAGAAAGCTCTGATTTTTAGAGGTGCTTTGTTTAGAGAGCAGGTTTATTCAGAAAGCTTGCCTAAGACAGATGAGACATGAGACTTGTCTCTTAGATAATTTGTGTGGTAGGAACACTTGCAGAAGAGTATATTTGAGTGGTTTTACTTTAAAGTAGCGTTCTGTTTATATGCAGTCTTCAATAGTGATTTGTAAAATCTGACACGTGCTGGCCTTGGAAAGGCTATGAGAAGGTTTAGAAGAGGAGTGTCTTTAAATGCTACCTGAATTTCTGCAGGAGCAGTTTATGTGCAGTTACTTTATTCACTCAGAATTCTCTGCTCTTTTGTCAAGACTTTTTTTTACTGCTCCCTGCTCAAAAAATCAGAGCCTTCCTCCAGTTATGTTCCTCCTTAGTGTTCAAGTGCTGACTGCACTGACTTAGGATGACTTATAAAAATTCAGTGTTTGATAGTGATTTTACATAGAAAAAAATAGACGGTTTTAATAATTCAAATGTGTGCATGGGGGAGAGTTAAGGCTGTCTCAGACGTGCAGTTTGAGAGCTGTTCCTTCCTTTTTAGAGCAGAGAGGTAACACTTCCTTTTGAAATAGCCATGCTTTCATAGGAGTGAGGGGAACAGTATGATTTTTTTCTTTTCAGCCTTTTTTCTCCCCCTCTCCTGTGCATGCTGCATTTAAATAGTATTAAATTCTTTATGGATGGTAAATCCCTCTGAAATGAGTCTGTTTGCCTTGAAGACAGACTGCATTTAATCAGGGATGCCAACCCTTCTCTTAAAAGGGAACTAGGACTTGTCTAGAATCTGCTTTTCATGAAGTCTGTGGTAGAAAATTCCTCTCTGCGGGTTTCACGGATTCTTTTAACCACGGATGAGCTGAAATTGTGAAAAGCATACTGCAAACACTGCTCCAAAATGACACTTATAAGTTAGTTTCCCCTCTCCTCCTTTCTGGGATATTTTTCCACTGTTTCCAGTTTTGGAATTACTATAGGAGGCAAACTGCTGCACCAACTTAACGCTGCCTGCAGCTGGAGGAACGTGTGGTAGATCTCAGATGGATGGAGCTAGGAGGCAGTGTTTCTTTAGTGTGAGGGTACTGACAGCAGTTCTTACTAGAGAACACTCTACTCAGTGCAGAGTAAAAGTTACCAAGGGCATTCTGGAGCCTGGGATACTTCATTTTCAAAAGAGATGAAGTGGGTAAAGCACTGCACATGCTGTGCTCCCCAACCAGAGCAGTTTTGTCTGTGGTAGTTCGCCTGTGTCTCTGCTTCTCAGCACACTTAGGTTTGCTCCATAACTGTTAAAATGCTCCAGTGGCTTATTTGTTCTGTTTTCAAACATGCAAAACTGGCTTCTGTGAGGGGAAGAAAAATAGCTTTTTTTTTTTTTTAATTTTGCTGACAGTTGACACTGATGTCCCCTGAGCATGCCCAGGGATGGAAGTCATTGCATCTTCTTCATCCTCAGGGTCAGATACTGTCATAAAGAGGCTGACATTCCATTTCTTTTAACAAAAGTGCTAATAAGTGACTTTTTCTAGTTGTTCCTACCCCTTGGAGAGTGTCTTGAGTGCTGTTATTTTATTCCCTTCAAAAATATTTTGGGACCCATCTCTTGCTTTGCTTTATCTTGACTCTCCAGGAAAGATAACTAAAGTATGTTTTAGTTGGGTTGTGTCATTATTGTTTCATCTGAAGCGTATTTGGCTTTGCTTCTCCCTCTCTTCTTTTCTTCTTTCCGTTTTTTTTTTTTTTTTATTGTTTCCTTTTGGTTTGTTCCACTTCCTGCAAAGCTGTGCCCTGTTAGCATGTCTTC
Organism: Oxyruncus cristatus; assembly: GCA_013399855.1. Lineage (NCBI taxonomy): Eukaryota > Metazoa > Chordata > Aves > Passeriformes > Cotingidae > Oxyruncus > Oxyruncus cristatus. Next base: position 597,233 of record VXAY01004936.1, on the reverse strand, counting down.
CTTGCCTCCTCTCCTGATCTCTCCTCATAAGGAGGAAACTGGAGGGTTCCCTCCTTCCTAAATCCAATGTTGAGGGATATGGGAGGTCAGGAAAGACTTCAGAGAGGAGGTGTGATGTCTGTGCTGTCCCTGTCTGCCTGATCAGAGAAGGTGGGAGATGATGTGCTGTGTGCACTCAGTGTTTTCAGTTCTCAGACACACTTGTGTGGTGTGCAATTTAAAAAGTCCTTAAAAGTCAAAGGAAATACGTATTTTCCTTATGCTTCTTATGTTTCAATGGAAAAAGCTGCTCCTCCTGCCTAAATAAATTCTTGAAAATAGTGTCTTCTTACAGACTTGTTATTTTTGGCTATGTTTTGATAGTAAAATGAGACTTTTAGTAAACATTTGACACTTGTTCGTGGCCACTCATTTAACGTGAACGTTCCTCTAGCAGTTACTGGGTGTCAGAGTAGACGTGGCATCAATGAAAACTTCTGTCTTTAGCTCAAAGGGCAATATCTTAACTTCCAAACATCGACAACCCTTCAGCAGTCCACGAGGAACCACCTGAGAAGCTTTGTTAGAAGACTGCAGGGTGTGCTCAGTCCTGAGGATTTTGGCCATCTGGTGCCCGGCCATTTGCAGGCTGCGGAGCTGGAACTGGCGACGTGTGTTTTCGTTCGCTCAGAGAGAAGGAGCGTTTGATGTTCGATGCTGGGAATACGTCTGATTAGCAAGTATTTCAGAAATGCTTTGGGAGATGTTTTGATAATTTCCTTTTTCTTTTCCAGGCCTCCAGCAGTGCAGGGAATCTGGGTGTGCTTATTCCTGTCATTGCTGTGGTGAGTAGCCAGCGGTTGGGTTGTTGCAAACAGAACGATTTTTCTCACCTTTATCAAATATTGGTCCTGTTTCGTGGTCTCGTGGTTTGACTGACAGCTAGTGCAGAAGTCACTATCCAAGAGAAGTGCAGTAGCACTGGAAAATAGTACTTCTTGCTCTAAGGGGGGAAATAATTTGTTCAATAATGACAAATCTCTTAAAAATAATTAATCTTTTGTAATTCATGTTTGGATTTTTCAAGCTATGAATTCATTAGCTAAATAATACCACAGGGACTGTTACTTTGAATAGTGTTTGGCCTGCAGTTTAATGAACAGCACATATCTGTGGTCTGAGGAGAAGTGAAAATAAAAACCAATAGAAACAGAGTTAAAAGTAAATCTTAGTTTGGCAGCACAGTGAATTCTGCTTTTTAAAAGGGAAAAAAAAATCAGTGATCAAGGAGGGAGGAAATATCCTGTGTCTTCTGAAATGAGATTTGACTGTCACACTGTGAAAGCATTTTAGGAAATGTGCAAGAGAACTTGTGTCCCTTTCAGAGTCATTTATTCGGAAGTATATCTGTGGTTGGTTTTGGTTGGCAACTTTTTCTGGGGGAAAAACTTTTTTAAACGAAGTGTAACAACTTAGTGAGGAAAAAAATTGGTGCAACCATGCTAGACCTCCAGCAGAAAATCTGATACATCCAGTGTGTGTTTCCAGGTCTGTAGGACTGTTTGCCTCACTGCTGTAGCTTTTGCAAAAACCATCATGTCTAGAAGATCCACAGACAAACTTAAACTTACTGAAGGACAAGAGGCATCATGCTACTTTTTCCCCTTTTGAAACTGAATTATTCTGTGGAACTTTCCCTGCACAGCTGGTGGGACAAGAGGGGAAAATGTATTCCATATTTGCTGTAGGACTGCCTGCTTGGAACTTGCTCACACTGCACATCCACTAACAAGCAGATTAAAAATAATTCATTTCATACCCTACCCTCACAAACCTCTTGACTGAATCTTGTCAGAGAGAAGGGCCTAAAATTAGCACTGGTTAAAGATCAGAGGACTGTTCCTTTCCTTCTCCCGTCTCTTCTCGCCGGTTTCCAGCAGAAGCTCCTCCCAGGTTCAGCAGTGATCACAAGTTCCCAGCTTTATAGAAATGTGCCTATAAATGCCTTGGATCACTCTTGTTCAATAGCTGCTCAGTTCTGTGTGAGCTGGCTCTGTGGCCAGAGATGTTCTGGTGGGGAGCATTTTTCAGTTGTCAGTGATACACATTTGAGTGAAAACAGGACCATTCCTCACACATGGAGAAAACATCAGTGCTTGGTAGAGACTTAATGTAACGGTTATGGAGGTGCTTTTCTGTTTCAAATTTTTATTGATGATATATTTGTTCTGAATAGCTGGTGATAACTGCATTTTTCTAACCAATGTGACCTTTAAATGTAGTCAGATAGTGCCAGAACCTGAAGCAAGAGTTAATGGTTACATTACGGTTGTTGAAGCAAATATTTGACTTTCTTGCACAACATATGAAGATCATGAGTTTTGAGCAGTAGCTGATTTGCTTTTCTGCTTGACCTCTTTACCTTGAATAATTCCTGTTACTTAGGTCCCCAAAATACTTGTATTTCAGATGCTCCAGCTCATGCAATCATTGATAAACTAATTCAGTCTAAGGCATGAATATTTAATCTTTTGAATATGCTTTTCTATTTTTTTAATATGCTTTCCTCTTTGAATACAGATAAAACAGTAAAATGTGCCTATGAATGTTAATGATTTCTGTTGTGCACCTTCAGTACTGAAAATTATCCCCCACGTGCTGGACTAAAAGACAGGAAGGAAAGAAGGGAAACATTTGAACTTCCTGTTCAGTATCAGCTCTTCAGTATCTAATACCAGTATTTTACTGGCTGACATGCTAAAAAGCTTTCTTTATGGAGCAAGTGATTGTAGTAGATGCAATGAGTCAGAAATTATGAAATGATTCAGAAAGTTTGCAGTGACTGGAAAGGTTTTTCCCGTTGAATCCAGAATGGAGAGTGCATCTGAATTCTTAACAAATGGTAAGTGCTCTAAATGGTTCTTTTTTGCAGAGAGGGTCAGGTGATTCTGAGCCAGTGAGATGAGCATTTTGCTGACTGCTTTTCCTATACAGGGTGTTCTGAGGATGTTTTATCACTTACCTGGGTGGCCTAATTCCAATACCACTTGTGCCAGTGAAGATGGGACAATGTATTGAAACGATGCAAGTTGGGGGAAAGTAGTGGATCCATGAGTATTCCATCCCTCTAGGACATTTCTGTCTCCTCTTATTTGGTACCCTGGTCCATAACGTTGATTGTGTGTCAGCCTGGCTGTTGATTTACGTTGGGTGTATTCACTGAATGTTAAATGATGCAAGCAAAAGAAAGAGTAGACACATCTGGTCTTTTGCAAGTTAGAGTGTGTAAAATGCCCAGGAGAGACTTATGATTCGAGGACTGGTCAGGTATTCAGGATTTCCTTAATCCTGTTTATTATAAACAGACATCCTGGCACAAATTTAGAACTAAATTTCGAGAATCCAGATAGTCTAAATATTTTATTGATTACATTTTATACACTGATGTAGAACACAAAGTGTAAGTTACTTAGTGATTTGTTTTTTCTATTAATACACTTGTATCAATACATGGCACTAGCCACTTGACATTGCAGTCAAATTACCTACTGCTCTGAGTCCCTTCATGTGAAACTACCTGCAGATAATACATTTTCTTTTGATACCAGTGGCTTTTGTATGAGCTAATACGACAATAAATTTTCCTTTATGATACTGGTATATTAAGATGGGATTATCCAGCCCGTGGATAAGAGGGTGTTGAAGGCCTTCTCTGCTTTAAGACTGGGCTGGGTTGGCAACTCTGCCCATGAACAGAAGGCAACTGGTCCGATGCTCGTAGATGAGGAACAAGAAGGGGCGGTCGACAACAAACCGGGTCTGGGTAGAGAGAGGCATGAACCCCACGGTGGTCACAGCTGCAGCCTCTGTGCCCTCCTCGTTCACTGTGATTGTGCCTTGGTGACTAAACTGTTTCAACAAACAAAGAAACAAAAGAGAAGTTTAGGCTCTCCTGAATACACTCAATGATGTGCTCACAGCCTTCCCCCCACTCCTGCTGGTAACACCTACACAGCAGCAATCTTTGGGGTTTTGGTTTATGGATAAGCCCGTTCCTGACTGACCACAACAATCTTACTGCCTTTGACATCTGGTTAGACATGCCCCTCATTGTATGAATAGACAAGGACAGAGATACCCACATCCCTCCCGTGTCCTCCGGGCAAGGGGATAAAAAATACTACTTTAGCTTATTGTGCAATATTGTTCTGATGTTGCCATGTTACCAGGTTTAATTACAAAGGAAATGAGAAGAGCTGTAAATACCCTGTCAATGGTGATCTTCTTATCTGATATACCAGAGTAGTCGCCTTTTCTATTGAACAGTTCTTCTATTCCCATGGATCTCAGATACTCAATCAAGTCATAACTCCTCTCCAGCTTAAATTTAGGCAGAACCACTTCTCTTGTTCTAGTAAAAAGAAGCACAGAAAGGAAAAATCATTGACAGATACATATTTGCATGACTCCTTTGCTTTACACATCTGTTGTGGTTTGGGTTTTTTTGCTGTCTTCAGCCAGCAGGACACAAACATACAGGACTGTTTACTGTACTTTTGCTTTCAAAACTTGAGCGTCGTGACTTAAACTGCTTAAAAGAATTAATTCTCCTTCCAAAACTGTCAGTTTATCAATCTGGTATTTCACTTACAATGATTTGCATTATTAATGTGTGTAAGATACGTGGCTTAGAGCAGTCCAGTGCATGGGTGGATGTGCTTCTAATGAATGTGGAGCTGTCAGATTTTCTGGAATGCTAAACTGGAGATTTGTCACTTGCAGTGTACAGTGTAAACAGGTTGAATTCCTGAATAAGATGTCAAATCATCTCTTTTTGTGAAGTCTGAAGGCAGATACACCTAATCTGTTGTCTTGCACAAGGCAGGCTGTATGATTTTTCCTCTGTCATAATTGTGATGTCCGTTGTTGGTTGTGGAATGTGTGCCTTTACACACAGCTCTGTTGGAATGCTCAGTGCTGAACTGAACATGGGCTGCTTTCTCTGGGAGCAAGATTATTCTGCACCCTCAACCTGTTATCTTCATCCTCCTGTTTTTCCTCCTAATTGTAAACTTTGTCAGTAAAAACTTTTTCTTTAAACCTACATCATTAAATACTCAACAGAAAGAATTTTGAAACTTCGTTAGAATCTTCCACCTCCATAATCCTTGATTTCATGACGGCATTTAAATTTTGAGAGCTCGCCGGTCCTGATTTTTAATTCCATAAATCCATTGGGGGGGTTGTTTAGTATTTTTAATCAAAATATTTATTATATTATCTTCTGTGCGCTTTACTTACCCTTGCCAGTCTCATCAAGAAAACGCATTAAGACTTTAACAAGATGTGCTTTTCAGCAGGTACCTGTTTGTCATGCTCTTCTGCCATTTCTCCACCACTTGGGGTGTTATCTGCTTTTCCAGGGCTTTCATGCCAGACAGTTTGTGTGGCAGCACGATGAGCATGCTGATGTTCCCCACGAACGGGAGCTGGATCACCCTACAGTCCAGCTCGGGGTCTGCAGCAGCCAGGAAGTTCCCTTTGGTCTGCATCATGGGGACGTTTATTGTCTGCTTCTCATTCAGGCGGAAGCTCCTCTTCATAGTCATTTCCACTGGGAACTTATTCTCCCAAGTTCCTGTTAAGACAATGCACAACACAAATAAAACCCCCAAGATCCTTGTTTAATAAAATATTCCCAGAATAATAGTCCACATTAAGCTTTAAGTCGCGGGAATTGGAAATTACTGTAGGAGATTGTTGGTTTCAGTTAAGCCTGAATTAGAAGACAAGTTTTAAAGTGACTTTAAAACTTCTGGCTTTCTAATTTAACAGTGGTCTGATTGAGTGTTCTGAATTACAAAAGCAGGTAAACACCAACTGGAGAAGTGAAGGAGGTGGGTGTGTATTATTTCTCTCTACGAGGCACCCAGAAATTACAGCACTTAAACAGATGCAAAATACTTGGCAGGGTTTGCCCCTTGCAGAACAGCTGCCCCAGATGTATTTTCTGAGATCTGATGCTTGATCCAGCACTAAAGGCACCTGTTCTGAGCCTGTTACTGTTGTGTCAAGTTAAGCAATGGCTGCTTTAGTTCTGCATAATGTTTTAAAAGATGCTGTGCTGAAGGCATTACCTTAACTTAGTCCATTCAAGCCAGTTCATTTTCTCTCTTAACAGAACCTGGAGAGTTGGGGTGTTGAGTGCTCTATTCTGTTTGATGTGATAACACACTCCTGTAGATGTGCTGCAGTCTGACAGGTGGATGCCTAAATAATGCAGTTCAACACATTTTGCAGCCCAGAAAGCTTTGCCATGATGATTTGAGTCTTTTTATGTAAAGGTGCTTTGGATACCCCAAACATTTACTGTTTGAAAGAACATCCTTTTTTTAAAGCGGTGCTCTACTGTCCTCTTTTTAGAACCATGGCTCTGGAGTAAACATTATTTCTTTCCTAATGGGCAGACAAAGCTAGAAGATTATAGTGGAAATACAGTTTTTGGTATTTCCTGTTAAAACTCTGGATTTTAAGTCACCATAGGCAAGCAGGTGTGTGGAGAACGTGGCTCTGACTGTGACTGTGTGGAAAGCCTATAAATTTAACCTTAATCAGTGCAAGTCATTCTGACCCCATTAATCTCACTTTGCCAAATTGACTGTGAAGTACAAAAAAAAAAAAAAAAAAGCCTTAAGTCNAAAATAGGGCTTTTGACTGTGAAATAAAAAAAAAAAAAAAAAAAAAGCCTTAAGTCCAGTTTCATTCTAATGGTTTCTTCATATGTCAGGCTGATGGGGACCAGTTTGAGAGGTGAGGAGACTGTGGTTGATATTTTGAAGGGATGGGGTATAAAATATATTATGCCATTCCCAAACAAATTTTCTCACTTCTCCGGCAAACCCGAGATCTGACTGTTCTTCAGGGAGCAGAACTCACAAGCCCAGAGCTCTACTGGCTCGTGACGTGGAGCTGCTGTGGGCCAGGGGAGCTCCAGCAGCACTGTCAGTTCCTCCTAGGAAAAGAGAGGAGCTGGGGAACATTCTTCTTGGATTCAGTTTTGCAAATGTGTAAGACACTGGTCCCCAGCAGGAGGCATTTGGTCAGCTGAGACCAGCTGGCACTTCCTGATTTCTGTGACTTCCTGTTTTGGGTCTCCCAGCAAGATGTCTTTTGGATCCATCTGTGGTGGCAAATGTTTTCTCCCCGATTGTTTCCTCTCTTGCATTCCTGACTAAAATCTCAGAAAAAAAATCAGAAGATTTTGGACCTGCCAAAATTTGTCAGTCACCAAAACTGCTGTGGCTGAAATAAGCAGCTCCTGCTTGTTAGGCAGCTCGTAAATGGTCGTTCAGAGCTCTGAACACTGGGGATGGATCTCAGTTGGAGGGAGACTGGACACCTATACAACAAAAAATGGGCTTCTTACCAACATGAATAGTTTCCAGTAGTTTCTTGATGATATTTAATATAAAAAGAGCTTGAGACCTCGCTGTGTTTGGCAAGTACCCCTTTACTCAGTATCACTTGTACCAAGCACCTCTGTGTATCTGAGAACACTCATAGGTTTCTTAGCTCTGAGGGTGTAACAGAGCTTGTCTGCAATGGTGCAAACAGTGTAAATCCTGTGAACAGAAAGATGTGGGCAAAACTGGCATGTCTAGAAGGAACAGGGGGGAAACCAGGAGGCCTGGGAGTAGAACTTGCTTCAGTTCCCCTCAAAATGGAAATCCCAAGAGGCTGTGAGACAAAAGAATGGGAGGCAGCAGTAGAGAACTGGGATCTTTTCATTTTGAGGGGTAGAAATTACAGCCTTCAGCAGATGGCACCGAGGCAATTTGAATTAACAGGAGTCCATGGGCAGAAGGAAAAGTCAAAAGTCTTTCTGATCTTGATGACTCAAGAGTTCCAGTACTGCAGCTATTTATTTTTTGGTGGTGTTTTTGTTACTTTGGGTTAGCACAAGTGTTTAATAATTTCAGTGTGAGACAAGGAGGTGTTTCAAATTTGACCAAATTACGGGGAAAAAAATGTGTCTGGCTCACTTCCCATAATTCTTTTCTTGGGATGGTCTAATGGACAGTAAAGCCATGTCTTTAGTCTGGTATGATCATCAGAGATGTAGATAAGGATCCAAGTAAGTGCCTTTTGGATGGCATCTGAGAATAGGAGATTATTTGGATCTTATGCTAATGATGGCTTCAGATCTCTTAAGGAGATAAGTGGCATTATTCAAGGAAGTAGTGCCTTGCAAGTGAGTGGGAAAAGGTACATTTCATAAACTTGCTGCTCCTATAACCTGCTGAGATGGCAGGTGTAAGACAGCCCTTGAGCATTTGCTTCCTGGAAGCAGGAACATACTTGGGGGAAAATATACTCCTTTATGAGTTATGGAAAAGAGTGGGTGGTGCTTGCAAATGTTGTTATCCTTTTGGGCTACTCTGTCTTTCTTTACCTGTGTTTTAAGTCAACTGCTTTTCATCCTAAACAGTCAGTAACGGATTTCCCTTTCATCCTCAGTTCCTCTTTCATTGGCACCTCCCAGCTCTTGCTCATTTAATGTAATTTTAAAAGTTGGTTGAAAAATTAACGAATGGTCAACCTGAGATAGATAACTAATGTTGCAAATCTCACTGCAGGCCCTTACTTGAAATGTAAAGAAATTGAAAATAAGAATTTATAATAGGAATATATTGTACAGTCTTTACTCCAGCCTCTTTAACTGCTTGGCCTATAGTGATACACGTCAGACCCATATCAGCAGACACTTCTTGCTGAATTAACTGAAATATTCCAAGTAGTGAATGTGTTTGGTTTTAGTTGTAGAAGAATACTGGTTTAGTTATTCTCTTCAGTCCCTTCTTGACAAGGATCATTCCCTGATTGTATATAAAAAAAATAAAATACATACTTTGAGCTGAAATTCTTTGTAGCCATTCCCATTAATCCTGAAAACCTCAGAAAAGTTAAGTGCTTTAACTGAAATCAACCTGTATCATTTCAGTGAAGCCAGGACTGAATGGCACTAGTATCTTGCACATGCATTAATACCTTCCCCTCTGAGACTCCTACAAAGCTCATCCTTTCTGGGGCTATTTTGAATCTATGTACTGTTTTTTAGTCTCGCTGTGAGTTTCTAAGGTTTTGTATGTAATAAGCATTTGCTCTGTGTGTGATATACCCACTAACTGCAGAGCATGACTAGAATAGCAGTGTAGCACAGAAACATGCAAAAATGGGCTAATAATAGAGATTCTTGTTAATGAGGGAGTCAGTAGGTTTTTGATGGTGTAGGCTAGACTTCAGTCTGAGATTTCTAATGACATAGGCAGCAAATACTGAGAAAATCCATCACTAAGATTGAAATAACGGATTCTTACCTTTAAAGTAAATACAATTGAGAATCATCATCAGTGTTGCAGGGCTTACACTCTCAAGAGCCTCCTTTATTAATCCTTTGGTCAGCTTCAGGATGCGCTCGTTGGTTTTGCTGATGAAGTTGGGGTCTGAGAAATCAGCTGGTTGGGCATCAGCAAAGTAGTATGTTTTCATATTGTTCCTGAAGTCATTCAGAATAGTGAAGCCCTTCTGAATGTAAACGTCATTGACAGACCTCAGCGTGTAACCAAAGTTGCGTCTGAAGAGCCGGTGGGTGAGTTTGCGGAAGAGGTTGTGGACAGTCATGAGCTCGTACTTGGTGCTGGCATTAATGAACTCCTGAAAGCCAAGAATAGATAACACCTCCTGCTGAGTGTGAGCCTTCAGGCCCAGGGAGATCATAGCCATGACAGTGGAAATGCCCACGGGAGCCATGATAATATTGTCTGAAGCGTTGGCTTTGTCTGCCACGCTGCGGTAAAGGTTGAAGCCAAAGTTTGCGTTGAGGATATTGAGGCGCTGGATTCTGGTTTTGCCTTGGAATAATTCCAGAATATTTCCTTGCTGAACTTCAGAAATCATGTATGGACCAGCATCAATAACATCACCGTAATCATCTTCACTCAGTATCTTGTCGAGGTCTAGGTAGTCCTCTTCCTCCTCCTCCTCAGGGATCAAGTCATTGGTGATGGTGTTCTCTCTGTGGAACTCCAGTGGTAGGTCTGGCATATCAAAAGTCCCATTTTCAAGTGGCTGTGCACCTTTAAGGCTTTCAAAATGCTCAGCAAAGTCCTTGATCCCACCAAATGTGGAGGTTATGAGGAGAGCAAGCACAAGCAATTGAAGTAGGAACTTCATTCTGACAGCTGAAAACCTGGAAGACAACACAGTTGAGAGAGCAGAGGGTAGTTGAATTTTAGTAATTTTAGTTCTCTATTCCCTAATTTTAGTCTGCGCTGAATTCCGTCACAGCAGAAGAGCTGTAGTTATCTTATTCAACGGCATTTTTTATTTGTTGGAACAGATCTTAATTAGATGGATAACTCTGTTTTGCTGGTAATTGGTTTTGCTTACATAATGCCTCCAGCCTGCCAAAGAATTGGTTGACCTCCTCCCATACAATTTGTCATTCCTGGCGTATTTCAGCAGTGACAAACTCATTACTTAAAAAATATGGGACTCTTCATTTATAACCCTATTACTCTTAAAATGTGCCCTAACGGTGTTATGAGTGTGTGCTGAAAATATGATGTAAAGGTAAGTTTGAAGATTTGAGCTTGGTAGGAGGAGGAGGAGGAATTCCTGTCCCAGTCCCCCACAGGAGCATACCAGAAGGCTGAGATGTACTGAAAAATGGGAAAAACAGATACCCTGTAGCTACAACAAAAGCAGGAGTTTTGCAGGAGTATTTTGGAAGAGCAAGGCTGAAACCTGATGGAATAAAGGAGATTTAGGTATGTAGAAAGACGTGTATTTGCACTAAACACCGTCAGTGGGACTGCACTGGGGGAAAAGTTGGGCATGAATGTATGTCCTGGCCTGCTCAGGGTCTGACTGGGGTGCATTATTCAGTGTGTGCACCCTTCCTGCAGCAATGTGTGCTCATCTGCTTCTTTCCTCATGGATTGGCTTGATTCTGCTGTTTGGTTAGTTATGTTTTGTTTCACTTTGGTTTTGTGTAGTACTGCAGAACTTGTAGTGCTCTCTGTTTATGTGAGCTCCTGTTCAGAGCTTTGTAGCTCTTGGCTTAGTGATATCCCTGTTCTAGATTTCTAACCCTACCTTCTTTGAGAATACTTTTAAGTAGAGCCTGCATTTTCCTAAGGGAAAAAGATAATCAGTCTCTTCATCTGCTGAGTATTGGGCCGTTGCATTTTTAAATTGCCTTTAAAATCAGGATTTGTCTTAGGTATATATCGTTTGAAGAGAATCCATCAGTCCTACTCAGCTGTAAAGCTGTACCAAGAAGTGGGACTTTTCACCACAATATTGGGTGCAGTAATTACAGTGATCTTAAAAGATGCACAAAAGTGTAATTCTGTTGTAAGTCTAATTCTATTGGTAGTACTTTTCTGCGTAAAAACACAATTATTTACAATATAATGCAGGACAAAACACTGAATACAGTTAAAAGAAAAATCTTACTAAGGTGTTGATTAAAATGCTTTTTAAATTAGCAAATAGTCCAAAGAGCTGTGCTGTAGAAGTAAAATATATAGGTGTACATACCTCTACCTGCTCACTGAGCTGCAAATCAGTGAATAAAAACAGTGCTTGAAGGAAAATATTTTCAGACATGTTGTAGCAGGACTGACAGAACTGAGCTGACAGTTTGATGTTTTGAAACTCTCTCCCCAAACTAATTTGCTTGAAATCCTAAAATTGTTTAAGGTGATTGTTTTGCAAAAATGAAGGATCCAGAGAGGATGCTTTTAGATGCTTTAGACTGTGACTGAGCGTCTCGAGTCAGTCTTTTGCTTATTGTTTCTTTATAAATCCATTACTCTTTCCCTGCCCCCAGAAGTCAGGCCCTTAGGGCTGAGATAGATCCTCTGGCCAGTATCCATTGATAAACATTTTCTGCTTTTGGCACAGCAGAATTTGCCGTGTGGATTCCCAGCTTTACAATCTCGTCTTCCCCAAAGCTCAGCTGTTGCTCGGCTGCACTTACACAGGCAAAACCTTCCCCCTCTCTGCAAGTGTAAATGTCTTTGGTCACAGCCACCCAAAATAAGAGAAGAGGTAAATGGAGCTTACCTTCAAGCCACTGTACGGGAAGGATGTGTTGAAAAGCCCAAGCAAGGGGAACAGCAGGGTTTAAATCTGAACTTTGACGCTGGTTTTTTTGTGTATCTCCCAAAGTAAACATTCTCTAAACCAAACACTGCTAAAGTTACTTCGTCAGCCAAAATCCCTCCCTTGCCTGGTGATCTCTGCTGAATTCTCTGCTGTTTGTTGAGCTACTTTTATGACTTTGCAGGTACTTGTTCACTTTTGAGGAAGGTCTTTGAGCAAAAATTGGTGTGTGTATAAGGTTTCAAAGCCAAGCACACACATAAACTTGACTGTTAATGACAGTAAAAGCCCCATTGCTGCTGTTTTGTGCTGAAATAGGAGTGGGGGAACACCTTACTGCAGATATGTTTGAGGCCTCTGTGTTCGTGATGGTTGGGATTCTTCAACCAGTTTTATATTGGTGCAGACATTTCCATCACACAAGCAACTTTTTCACCAGCCTAAATTCAGATTAATTTGACCGAAATAGAGGAATTTTTTTCATGTTTTATTTTTTTAAATGAACAGTCTCCCTCATGATTTATAAATACATCCAAAGTTGGCTTTATATAGGATTTCAGAAAATACTGCTGCATTTCATCCCTCAAGGGAATTACTGTAGTTAGAGAATATTTCTTCAAGCTAGGTTAGAATGTAACGTTTTCATGATAAAGTTTAGAGTAATAATATACAGTCTTATTGAATAAAGCTTGCAGTTTAATGGGCAATTTCTTTCACTTTTTATACACTTGCCTGTGCCTCTAACTCTTTTTAGGTTAACACGCTGTGATCTTTGTTACATAAATTTATCTAAAACTGCATATCATGTTGACTGGGAGGATAAGCTGCTCCTCTGATGGTGGCAGCTGTTTGTGCAGAAAGCATTGGAGAATTTTAATAAATGTGTTGAAAATAATGCTCTTTTCCTTGCTTGTTTAGACAGTAAATTCTTCAGAACTGATGTCATTCTGTGCGTGGGTGCAAACAATGAAAGATCCCCAATTGGTGCCTCAATGTATTTCCACAAGGCTCAGAAACAATAGCGACCAGAAGTGTGTTTGACGAATATTTGTTTGGTTTGGAGTTCCTTTACACTGAAGCAAAGCTGCTGGCATTGTCTGCAGCACAGTTTAAAGGACCAGGTGGTCTCCTCCTCCCTGCAGTTGACAGTGTGCTAATATTATGTATTCTCTGCAGAGGTTACTGTATCAGCATGGTGTTAGTCCTGTGTAAAACAAAGGAAATTCTTACTCCAGGCATCTCAGAAGTTGCCCTTTCAGACCTCTAACAAGAACTTATTTTCTTCATCATAACAATAGCTATATAATACTAGTTTTCGTGGGTGATAACGAATGTTACCTTTGTAAATCATAGTAAAGATTCCTTAGCATGGAATGAAGTTATTGTAACTCCCAGCATTCTCTGATGTTAACTTTTGTGTCTTTGGTAGCTCACTAGACGTTTGCCACCCATCAAGGAGGCCAAGCCCAGGTTGCAGAAGCTGTTCCGTGACTTCTGGTTGTATTCAGTGCTGATGGGATTTGCTGTGGAAGGATCAGGTAGTGTAATTTTTAAGAGAACAACATTGTTGCTCACATTTAAACTCCTGATGGATGTAAATACAAATGTGTGCAAACCATTCATAGTAGATGGAAGAAAACCCACAGGCATAAAGACACTACAAGGCAAATATCTTCTGTCACAGTTCTCTGGTGGGATTTCTTTACATCCTTGCTGGTTTGCCATGAGATTCAGCACAGTACAACTTGGACTTAGGTTATTAACTTAACTTACTTAATTAAGTTTTATTGCTAAGTTCCTGAAATGGAAGATCAGACACATGGGGTACAGTGGTATTCAAGTAGAAACTTCTTATCCAGTAAGAAACTTCACTGGGAATTAGCTAAACATGCTTATTAAATTTGGAACATGGATCACATGTGTCAACTCTTTCCGCTCAAGTGCATGAAAAATTGGCCCTAGGAAATAGTGCCAAGCTTGGTAACGTGGATAACTTTTGGTAACTTCTTTTTTTTTTTTTTTTTTCCCCTCCCTCCCCCCACCTTCCTCTTTATCCTTCTGTTCCAGGTCTTTGGCCAGAGGAATGGTATGAAGGTGTATGTGAAATTGCCACCAAGTCTCCATTGCTCACGTTTCCCAGCAAAGAACCACTTCGGTCTGTCCTGCAGTACAACTCTGCCATGAAGAATGACACTGTGACCTCTGTAGGAATTGATTTCTTCTATTACCTCCTTCCATAATGTCTGCCAGTGTTAAATGACGTGGTGTCTGTGATGTACTGAAATAGCACAACACCCCTTCAACCTGCCTCCTATGAGTGAAAAGCAGCTTTTTTACACTACTCTCTGACAGCAGAGTACAAAAGTGGCTTGGGGTTAATGCGAATGTTTAGGGTGGTAGCTACACCATCCTGATTAGGTGTAGAAACCAAGACTTTTATTGCTTTTTTATCCATTTTGTATCAGACAAAACTTGCACTGTTTAAACAAAAAATCAACAAAGTTTAAAAGGAAACAACACATTCAGTCTTTCAGAGAAACCTTAAGTGAGCTCTGGTTTGATGCTGGTATTCTTCTCTCTCCCTGGTGCTTGCAGGATGGATTTTGCCCAAGGGCTGTTTTTGATAGGGGTGTGAAGTGGATTGAAGAGTTGCACTTTCTGAAATGTCCTTGGCTCCCAAATAATACAGAAATCTGCATTGTGCCTGGTAACTTAATTCTGTGACATCAAAGAATGGCACAACAGGTGCCTGAAGTTTCAGAATCTGGATTGTGTTGATGTTGGTCACACTTACATGCGTTTAGGAATTGTATTTCTTCATTGGTGTAACTGCCTGGAAGCCAATAGTTATTTCTGCAAGGAGCTCAACTTCAGTATTTAATTCTGTTGTGTATTTGAAGAATTGTGACTTGCTGAGTCAGGGCAGCTTGTTCTGAATCTGCAGACAGCAGGTTCTGACATACTGTCTGCAGAGGTTCAGAAGTGAACAGAGCAATAGCTGAATGCATGTGCTTGAGAACACAGACTAATGCAGTGCTCCCACTTCAGATAACCCCATGTGTTCATCTCTAGGCTGAATTAAATGAATTACGGAGCACCATAATAAATCTCTTGGATCCTCCTCCAGAGGTGTCAGCCCTGATCAATAAGCTGGACTTTGCCATGTCCACATATCTCCTTTCCGTTTACCGCCTGGAGTACATGAGGTAAATATGTAGTACACTTCTTTGCACTGATGGATTAAAAAGCATTACAAGCCGTGTATATTCAAGTCAGAATTGCCAGACACTTAGTGTTTTGAGTCACTGAAGATTCTGAGCCTGGGAATTCATCCGTGCAAAATTGCCAAATGGAACAATACAATAGGACCCGAAAAATGGGATCTCCTCCATACAAGAACTAATAGGAGATGGACAAAAGGGTTCTGTGAATGTCATGTATCCTCTTGTGCTGCACCCCTGAAGGACAGTGCCTGTTCTAGGAGGTTAATGTAATGCAATGTAGGAGCTGAGAAACTTTTCTGTGATGTCCTTTTTTCCCCCTCAGTAGTGCATGTTAGGTGGACTGATCAAACATACTGAGTTCACAAACTTTGTTTTTTCCCTTCCAAAGTCTATTATTGCTGCTCAAAGGAATGCATAACTGAAAGCTGAGCTGGAGGTGCAGCAGTAAGGAAAGTGGTGGTTTATGATCTGAGCCCTGTTAGTCAAATTTAGAAACAAATGGGGAATATCAGCCTTGCTAGAGACTGAAAATTATCATGAAACGAACAATGGTTGTAGGCGTGAGGTGTAGCACTGAAGCATAGATTTATGTTAAAAATGTTGAAGAGAAAAGGAAAAAGCAAAAAAACCCTCTAACAAACCAAGCAAAAACCTTTAAAGCTAACAGAACATAAACCAAACAACCCCCAAAACACCTCAACTCACCCAACTTCTCCTTCCCCAGGGTGTTGCGTTCAACTGACCAAGATCGCTTCCAAGTCATGTTTTGCTACTTTGAAGATAAAGCAATTCAAAAAGACAAATCTGGTAAGCTTTACCTGTCTAGGTTTTCTTGCAACTTAAGATACAAGGAATTTATCCCCCGGCCTGTAAGACAGAAACAAATCAAGCAACTGTATAACAAAATGAATCACGTTGAGTAAATTGCTGTTGCATTATCCTTGCCAAGAACACTGGTTTTGTTTTGAAACAGGTTCAGTGTTGGCTGAGTAAACATAAACACTTGTAAACTGTTAAGCATGGTTTATAAAACAAATGTAATTTGGGTAATTAAACCTGTCACTTCTCTCAATTCCTCAGGCATGATGCAGTGTGTGATAGCTGTCGCTGATAAGGTGTTCGAAGCTTTCCTGTCGATGATGGCTGATAAAGTAGGTTACATGGAAACTAAAATTTTGAATTTGGATAGATGTTCTCATTTCAGTTTATGAAAGCGTGTTTTTCTTTTCCCTTAAGAGCTTCATACTTCTCTTTGGCATGTCTTTTAGCCTAAAACTAAGGAGAATGAAGAAGAGCTGGAGAGACATGCTCAGTTCTTGCTGGTGAATTTTAACCACATTCACAAGAGGATCAGGAGAGTTGCAGACAAATATTTATCTGGACTGGTGGACAAGTAGGTGTAGATTTAATTTTCCTGTTCTCTTTTCACAATGGCTGAGTGATTACTTAGGCAGTTGGTGACCACATTCAGGTGGGTTTCTTGGCTCGTGCTTCTGCTGAAACATTTCCTTGAAAAATAATATTCAACAGTATTTTTAGCCTGAACTCTGAAACCCCTGCTTAAAATGTGTGCCTACTGAGTATTCCCATGGGTGGAGCAAAGTGCCCGTGATATAAATTCATTCTCAACTCCTATGGAGTAGCTCTACTCAGCTTTTGGCTCTGGGTGAAGCCAGGCTGCTGGGAGCCTTGGCAGCTTCGTGGCTTCTGTTGACTATGAGTTGACCTAGTGAAGGATTAAACTGCCTCTTTGAGCAGCTCCATTTCTTGCTAAAACAGTTTCCTTCCTCAGTTCTCCATGGTTATTGTGTTTCTGACTTTTGCCTTGCTCTAGATTCCCTCACTTGCTGTGGAGTGGAACAGTGCTGAAGACTATGCTAGATATTTTGCAGACATTGTCACTGTCTCTTAGTGCAGTAAGTCCTTTTTCTTTAATAGAACTGAATTTTTTTTTTTGGCTTTATTTTCCATTTATTTTATACTTAATTGAGTTCTTACTTTGGTTTTCCTTTTATTACTAAGATTGATAAAATCTTAATTTTAAATTCTGTAAGGTAAGAAGTGTCTTTGCAACCCTATTTCATAGGTAGTAAAACTAGTGCTAAAAAACTGTTGTCAGATATGGTTTATAATTGTCAAAATATCACATTTGAAATAAAAATCTGGTGGTGTTTTTCCTGCTTTCTGCATTTTGGGTTTTTTTTATTAATTATTGCTTTCAGATTGTATTCTCTCCAGTCCATGTGTGTGTATCCATATTCCTTGAATATATTATATCTAGTCTTTTTGAAGGTGAAAATGCTTTATAGAGTTTTATTTTTGTAGTAAATATTGAGGAGAGCTTTGGACTTTTAAAATTATTTATGCTAAAAACCAAACTGGAATACAAACAGTTTCTTTTAGAGCTGTTCAAAATTACCTTGAGAGCAAATATTAGCAAAAAAACCATTGTTTGCTACCTGTAGAGTTCAAGTCAAGTGATAATGAATTTTACCTTACTGAGAGTTGATAATTGTTTCTCTTTAGGACATTCACAAGGACCAACCATACTATGACATTCCTGATGCTCCATATAGGATCACAGTCCCTGACACACATGAAGCCAGAGAGGTAGGTGGCCCTCCTTGACTATCAAAGAACAAAATAATGCCTCGTGGTTTTTTTCATGTCTTGGAGATAAATTACTGAGCTACTCTGAGTGGTCATTTTTTAAAAAAAATACTTCCCTAGATAGGATTTTTCTACTGCAGTGGGTATTTATGTTTTTCTTAATCTTATTATTTTACTTGACTTGAAGTGTGACAGTTCTTTGCTTATCAAGGGTCCATTTAACTGTTACAGAGAATTTTAGCTGTGTCATGTTGCTGCAACCAGTCGTACTCCTTATGTTACTTATTAGACCATTAAAACCGGTACCTCTTGAATGTCCTGTATTTTACTGATTGCATTGATGCTTTTTAATTCCAGAGTATAGTCAAGGACTTCGCTGCACGCTGTGGGATGATCCTTCAGGAAGCAATGAAATGGGCTCCCTCTGTTACAAAATCCCATCTGCAGGTAATGACCCTGCTTCTGTAAAAATTCGATTTTTGCAGATCTTCAAAATTAGAATTACTTGGTGGTTTTTATTTTTTAGGCTATCCAAGCATAATTTAAAAGATTCTGTTGCTCCAAGATTTCCTTCATAGCACTGGCAGAAGATAATTAGAAGTTTTGATTTGATGTGACTTTTGATGTGCTCCAAACACAAGTGTCTTGGAAAATAAGTTTGTACACAGTTGAAGAAACTGTGTAGTCCAGGTTAGACTGGTATTCTGTCTAGAAATGCTGAACTTAGTGCTGATAACAGGATTCCTGGGGGTCTCAAGATCTTGAGACACTGCAAATTTACCTGAAGTTTATATTTCCTTCACTAAAAAAAATTGCCTCAAGGGATTCTATCCTTATCTGAAAGGACACCTAATTATATTTCCTCCTTCTCTGTGGTCCAGAACACTTCCTTTCGCCAGGGTCTTTTTGTCAGAAGTGATTCTTTCAAGAGTCAACCTTCAAGCATCTACCTGGACAGCTTTATTCTTTTAGAATACAGCAAGATTCTTACTCCTTATGTATTTAGGAGGACATTTAGAGTTTCTTATTGCCAGGAGAACCTGAAAGAGATGAGTAGAGACACACTATTGTCATATATGTGTGGAATTAAGTTTCCTGTAGTCTGCAGTGATGTAACACTTGTTTATGAGCTGCCTTGTTTTGAAAGCTGTGAAATATTTTGGTTGTTTGGTTTTTTCCCCAGGAGTACCTAAACAAACATCAGAACTGGGTATCGGGATTGTCCCAGCACACAGGACTGGCTATGGCTACAGAAAGTGTGTTGCACTTTGCAGGCTACAACAGGCAGAACACCACTCTGGGCGTGAGTATTGTCTGTTCAGTTGTGTGCCTGCAGATCTGCTGTGCCAATTTTATAAACCTCAAGTGTGGCCATGTAACACAGATTTTCTAGATCACCTTGTAACAGCAGTTGGGCATTACTTGGACAGATAGCTTATTTCTTTCCATCTCAGATCCAGGAATCTGCCAGTCATATTGTTCTGTAAAAGACTAGACTTTCTATCCATGATTTCGTGCTTCTGGATAAATGTGGATTGCTAGTGCATGTGTAAAGACAGAAACAAAATATTCTCTGTTACTGTCAGTTCAGCATATTGTTGCATGGAAAGGGCAGGACCATCACATCTCCTCCTCTGTCCTCTTCCTTACCTGTTCATGAAAAGGGACCAGCAGTCCCAGAGCTTCTACCCTTTATATCCCTTGGTTTTGGTCTTTCAAAAGTGTATCCAAATATCTGTGTATTCCAAACTTCAACTTGCCGGATGTTAACTGGGAATACCACACGGCTGGCACAAACAGGACCAGATCCCTAAAAACACCTGGATGATAACTTCATGGTGCAGGTACCAAGGGAGATGACAAAGAAAGATGTTCTTCTTGATTTGTTGCTTGTTCACAGAGAGGGTCTCATGAGTGAAGGGGTGATTGGTGGCCCTCGTGGCCGCAGTGACCATGAAACAATCACAGACAAGGAAACATGGGCAAGGCAGAGATGTTTTAATGCTTTCTTTATCTCTGTCTTCAACACTGATGATGGGCTAAGGGGATCCCAGTGCCTTGAACTGGAGAACCATGGCTGTGAGAGTGATTAACTCCCAGCTGACCCCGAGCTAGTGCTTATCTGCTGATCCAGCTGGATCCCTCTAAGTCTGGGGGTCCCGATGGGATTCATCCAAGGGTACTCATGGAGCTGGATGATGTCATCACGAGGCCTCTCTTGATGGTTTTTGACCGGTCTTGGGAATCTGGAGAGGTCCCAGTCACAGCAGAGGTCACAGCACCAAGCCTGACAGAGTTCAAGTGTTCGGACAACGCTCTCAGGCACATGGTGTGGCTCTTGGTGTGGGTACTGTGCAGGGCCAGGAGTTGATTCAATGATCCTTGTGGGTCCCTTCCAACTCAGGATATTCTGTGATTCTGTATCTGTGGAGTAAATGCACATGTTGCTTATTGGATTTTTATCAGTCCTTCATGTGGTCTGGTCATAGGCAACCCAGCTCACTGAAAGACCAACTTGTGTGAAGAGGGACTACTCCAACTTCATGGCTTCTCTTAACTTGCGCAACCGCTACGCCGGAGAGGTAAGGAAGGATTTCTTGTGAATGGGGAGTGTCCACAGGCTCTGGAATGGCTTTTTAGGGGTGATTCCCTTCCACCTTACACTTGTGTATGGATCTATGTTACAGGAAGCACAGTCTCTAAATCCCTCGAATATAAAGAGTATAATTTTCCTAGATTATTAAACAGATCATTTTACTGTTGGTCTTGCAGATAAAGCTAAAGATTACATAAAGTTAAAGATTAGATTGCAGATAAAGCTAAAGATTTAGTAAAACAAAAGATGCCTCTGTTTGTGGAGCTCCTAATATAGCACATGATCAATACCCAATGAGATTCCTAAAAATACTGTTCTCTGTTGAAAAACCCATTATATTTTACAGGTTTCTGGAATGATTCAGTTCTCAAATGCTACAGGACAAACATCTGACCTGAATAAACTGATGGTCAAAGACCTGAATGTTGCTCTTGAATCAGGCAATACTGAAAGCTACACCCAGGCCATGTTTAAGTTGACTGCACTGCTAATAAGCAGCAAAGGTAATGAAAACCAAATGGAGTTCTGCTTTCTGGCAGTGAATGCCAAGAGTAATAAACTACAGAAACTATTCATACACCAACCCAGTACACATCAACTTGAAGCAAAACTGTGGTTTGAGTTTTTTCTGTTAGGCTTATACCGGGGAAAAGCCTTCTTAAACTAGAAGCTATTTATTAGGAACTGATTATTACATACTGTGCACCCCAGTTTCATGCTGATGTGAAAAGCAGTTATTCTGTTGGATAAATCTGAGGGAATGTTTGTTTTCAGACTGTGATCCCCAGCTCCTTCATCATCTGTGTTGGGGACCCCTGCGAATGTTCAATGAACATGGCATGGAAACAGCGATTGCTTGCTGGGAGTGGCTGCTTGCTGCCAAGAATGGGATAGAAGTGCCGGTAGGAAGCAATTTAACAACTCTTTCTCTGCCCCTGCAAGGGGGAAGAGGGGAAATTTTGAGAGATTTGCAGATACTGTGAATCTGTGTCAAGTAAGGATGATAAATGCATTGTTAATCACTTTAGCCTGCCAGGAAATCTCTGTTCATGTATTGTTGGAAGCCTGAGCACCCTCATGAAGTGGACTGTGGGAAACAGATCTTTCTCAGCAGCATGAATGGTACAGCAGAAGAAACGTGTTAGGATCTCAGCTGTAGAACTTAATTTGCAGATGAGATGCCTGAGCTGTTCATGAGTTGGGTCTAGACTATCGCAGTCTGTAAAATGGTGTTTTAAATCAAAGAGAACTCTGTGTCCCTGCTCATTAATCAGAATGTCCAGTATCTGGCATTGCATCCTTGCATAAAAAAATAGGCTTGCACGTGTCCTAATCCTGTAACAGGCCAGACCAGTTGTATTTTGGGAGAGGGGGATTAGTGTAATAGTAATAAAGGAACTCAGCGTGGTGTAATGACAGTCCCCACACAGCTGAGAGAGCTGCCTCTGGTAAATGCTTTGCCTAGTGACTCTAAGTGTTCCACTTGCTGGAGATAATCATCCGTCTGAATTTACTTAAGTGAGTCTACACACACATTTCAGTGGTTAACTTCTTAAGCATCAGTTTCATTTTTTCTCTTCAGCTTCTGGGGAATGTCCTTGAGTCTTGTTTAGAACAGATAAGCAGCCCTGGTTGCTGGCTCTCCCTACTACCAGAGGATGCTCCCGAGAGCAGGATCAGCAAAACTGACTTGTGTGCCATCTGTATGTTGGGCACTTCATCAGCTGTGTGTGCTCATGGGCCAAACCATCCTGCAGTGCGGGGGAACCTGGCTTGAGCTTGTCTCTGCTGGCCTGGTGTTGGAGGCAACAACCGTTAGTGGAGCTGGAGGATGAACAGCACTGGCTGCTCTGACAGTTCAGTCTCCTGAGCTAACACAGTGCCCTCAGTCTTCCTGTTACAAGCTGGAATTCTGGGGGAGCCTCTCCTTTGTAATTTAGGATGTGAAGGAAACGTTTATTTTGGGGGGGATGTACAGAGCTATCTATGCCCCTCCATTAACACTGCACTGAATTTTAATTGATGTGGTAGAGTCTTGTGTGTGCTATGGAGAAAGGTTGTACTTTCCATATAAGAAGATGCTCTTGAAACAAGAGACACTGTTCCCTTCCTTTTTGCAGTTCATGCGGGAAATGGCAGGAGCCTGGCAAATGACAGTGGAGCAGAAAGTTGGCCTGTTTTCTGCAGAGCAGAAAGAAGCGGATCCATTGGCAGCCTCAGAGGAGAGCCAGCCAAGGCCCTGCCCGCCAGAGGTGACGCCACATTACATCTGGATAGAGGTGTGTACTTCTTCTGCAATGTCCCACCTGTGGCAGTGCTGCAGGGACGCTGTTACAGCTGCTCTGCACTACGTGCTCTCGTGATTCAGAAAAGGACTGGAGTCGTGGTGGCAGTCCTGCCTCAAAGCCAGGAGGCGTGTGGAGATGAGCACAATAACTGAGGGGGAGAAAGGTGTTTGAAACAGAAAAGACTGGGGGTGGGGTTTGAGGTGAAGAAAGGTCGGAGGAGGCATGGCATGTCTGTCTCTCTTTCTCAGTTTTTGGTGCAGAGGTTTGAAATAGCCAAATACTGCAGTTCTGACCAAATCGAGATCTTCTCCAGCCTCCTCCAGCGCTCGCTGTCGCTCAACATCGGAGGGGCCAAGGGCAGTTTGAACCGGCACGTGGCAGCCATCGGACCCCGGTTTAAGTGAGTCGTTTGGGGCTTTGCCTTGGTGGAACCACCAAAATAAGATTATAGGGAGAAGAAATAAAGTTAGAAATAAGGTTACAGGGAGGTGGGAGAAGAGAACTAAATACTGAGTGTACAACATATCCTCAGCTTCAAGTGATGAAAATTGCTCTGAAAGCCTACAGTGCTGCAGAGTCTGAAGCTCTGTATCTGAAGCAGAATTAGCTAACTTTAGCTCGAAAGTAATTTTTTGGTGGCTTAGGAAACATCACAGGATAATTTCATGTAGTGAATTGCCCAAATCATGGATCTAGTCAATGTTATCAGTTGTAGATGATTTTGCTCCATCAGTTATTTTCACTTTCTGTGACTTGACAGCTTTCATTTTCTATGGTTGAGTAGTCACAGCTTCAGGAACAGACTGATGACAATGTGAACAGTTTGCCAAGAGCTCTGAGACAGACACTTCTCAGGCTACAGTGACAGTTGTAACCATGGCTTGCATGGTGTTGCATCGGTCACCATTTTGGGAATGCCACAATTTTCATTCTCTGGTTTGCCTGTTAGGTTGCTGACTCTGGGTTTGTCTTTGCTCCATGCTGATGTGGTTCCAAATGCAACTATTCGAAACGTTTTGAGGGAGAAGATTTATTCAACTGCCTTTGATTATTTCAGGTACTTCTTTATTTGCAGCTACTCACTGAAAATGTGTTTGTGTTTTTCCTGAACCTTCAGCAATACCTCAAAGCAGCAGCTTTCTTTCTCTTCTAGTAATTTAACTTCTTCCTTTCCTTTTCCACCTATTTTAACAGAAACTTTTCTCTTGTTTTTTTATAGTTCGTAAACTCTCCTAAAGAGCCTTAGATATTAGCTTCAGGTTTGATTAGAGGTTTAAAAAGCATTATCTTCAGGAGTGTTTCTGTTCTTTCTTTTTTTTTCTTTATTTTGGACTTTATTAAATGCTCAAAACTGTATCTAGATTTATAAGATTTAGAGAATTGCTGTTACACTGTGTGTGGCTGAAATACAGTTTCAGTGTTTTGAAAATACACCCACACTGACTGATGATTTCAACATTTGACACCAGCATAACAGAAGATAATTTAATTGATAGGAATGTCTGAATTGGAGGAGGTCAGTCAGTCCTAATATTAACTTTCAAATGAATCCAGGATGCTGACAGACTGCTGCCTTAATTTTCAGTTATAATTGGAAGTTTGTACTCTTCAGTCAGACATAATCAAGCCATGAGGATAAAACTTAGTGATGTGTGGTCTCATCCTTGTAGATTATGGTCAGAATAAAAAACATGGCTTGATTAGGTTTGTGAGGATTTTCGGGTATTTTTTTTCCCAACGCACTCAACATCCCATTATTTGTGTAATCTCTTCCAAGTTGTCCTTCAAAGTTCCCTACACAAGGGGAAAAGAGGCTTCGTGAGGATATCAGCATATTGATCAAGTTTTGGACAGCGATGTTCTCAGACAAGAAGTATCTGACTGCCAGCCAACTTGTGCCACCTGGTGAGTTCCTTTGCGTGCTCTTTCAAAAGCCTCTTGTTTCTTTGATTGGATTCTACGTCGGATCTGTGCTCTGTTCTTAGATAACCAAGACACCAGGAGCAACCTGGATATCAACGTTGGATCTCGGCAACAGGCTACGCAAGGATGGATAAATACTTACCCTTTGTCCAGTGGCATGTCAACCATATCTAAAAAATCAGGTATCTTTTTTTTTACTGTAACCAGCTCATTGCAGCCAATTTTACACCATAGTTTATAGTCAGATGTTGCTTAAAGTCAGTGTTTACCTTTAACATCAGGCTCATGTTTTTCTGGCAGCGTGTTTAATTACCGCTGCCAAACTGGTAAAGGGGCTGGAAGAAGTCTCGCTGGTAGCAAGCAGCAAAATTCGGAAATCACCCGAGTTTTTTGATAGAATGTTCAATTCTGTAGTGCAGAGCAAGTAAGACTGGAGATCAAGATGTATTGAAATCCTGTAAGGAAATTTCTTGCTTTGTGGAAACATGCCCCTAGTGCTTTTTGGGGACAGCAGTGTGGCAATTAGACTGTGGGCTGTGTTTTTGTACGGTTGTAAAACTACGTGCTCTTTCCTTTTAGTAGACTGTCATGTTTCTAAAGTGAATGCACTACTGGCTAAATTGATGTCCCTGTAGCCTTTTGTACTCTGTACATTGAGAGAACAACTGTGCAGTGAGTAGCTGCAGTGCTGACTTCTCTGCAGTCACTGTCATCTAAATTACAGGTCCTATGGTTATTCAGTTCTTCTGTGTTAATGTTGCCAGGTGTGAACAGTTTGGAAGCACCATTTAACATACTGAACAAAGCCACTGAAAACTTTTTTATCCTTTTCTCAAGGAATGTCTAAGAAGACAAACAGGGGTACACAGCTGCACAAGTACTACATGAAGCGCAGAACGTTACTGCTCTCATTGCTGGTGAGAATCGGAAGGATGGGGAAACTGCGTGGATTTCTAAGACCCTCTTATTGTTGCAGAATACATAAACTAAAGTATGAAAGTGAGAGCGTTTTTTTTCTTCTAGAAAACACATTTTAACTTTTTTTTCTGTTTCCCTCAGGCTACTGAGATTGAACGCTTGATCACATGGTACAATCCACTGTCCTCACCTGAGCTGGAGTTGGATCAAACTGGAGAGAGCAGTGTAGCAAACTGGAGATCTAAATATATTAGTCTTAGTGAGAAGCAGTGGAAGGATAATGTAAATCTGGCTTGGAGCATTTCTCCTCATCTTGCTGTCCAGCTGCCTACCAGGTGAGGTGTTTCAAAAGGAACAACTGATGCAATTACTTCTGCCTTAGAAGTTGAGTGAGTATATACAGTAAGAACTGATGGCACTTGCTTCTTTTTACAGCCCCTTGCATACTGTCACAGCTGGTTGAGACCTCTGAAAAGAGCCAGGTTACTTAATAGACTCATTTGGCTCAATCAGTAATGAAGTCCAGCTCCCTTTCCTACCACCCTCTCTTTGCCAACACTTAGACAGTTCAGAAGAAATCAAGTTTGGTTTTTAATAGCATTCAGCCCATTAGCAAGCACAGCATTTAAGCAGTGCTAAAAGTATCTTGGAATGCAGTGCAGTGTTCTAGCTATATGTTGGCTTTCACTTTAAGAAGTATTATAGGAGAACTAGCATAGTTGGCTTCAGAAGGGAAAGGAAATTCTTTCCCCCTTACAACAGTGGTAGTTTTGCCAAGTAGAGTTCTGCCCCCTGTTTTTTGTAGAATCCAAGACAGAATATTTGAGCCAAGAATCCAGTAGGAAAGTGGGGCTGAAATACTACTGGTTTATACAAAAACACTGGATGAGGACCCATTGTTTCAGAATCCTCTTTCAACAGCATATTGGTCCCTCAGTGTGCATTATTTCATAGTTGGATATTTGTTTATTAAACATATAATTTTCTGCCTTTTGCTGTCCTCATCTTCACATAAATAGAAGAGGGCATCAGAAGTTTCTAATAATGTTATTGCATTCCTGCTTATACTTAGGTTTAAGAACACTGAAGCTATTGGAACAGAAGTGACCCGGCTGGTTCGGCTGGACCCGGGAGCTGTCAGTGACGTTCCCGAAGCAATAAAGGTACTTGTGGATATTTATCCTGTTACAGTCTTGACTTAACACATGAAGAGACTCATCATGCTGATCTGCAGTGAAGCACTCGAGTCATGTGAAGGACAGTCTTGTCAGAGCTGCCTTCTCTACATCACCTGTAAAACAGGTGACAGAAAAGCTGAACCTTCTCTGACTCCTTCGAAAAGGCTCATTCTGTCTTCTTTCTCCCCATGCCAGAGTGATCTAGCACAAGCTAGATTATGCTTTTAGTAACCTGACTTCACTAACTTCATCTGGTGTTCTGAGAGTTACGTTTCCAGGAGAAAGTGCTTTAGATAAAATAGTCGTGGTTTTGTAAAAGAAAGTTTACCTTGTTTCACTTCCCCTGCTAGAGGAAGGTGTATGGTAGGTTGCTGTCTGATGTGCACTACCCAGACATTAGTGCTTTCCACTCCTGACATGCCTGATCTGCTTTTTCAGTACCTGGTGACCTGGCACACGATTGATGCTGATGCACCTGAGCTCAGCCATGTTCTGTGCTGGGCACCAACAGATCCACCAACTGGCCTTTCCTACTTTTCAAGCATGTACCCACCTCATCCTCTGACAGCTCAGTACGGGGTGAAAGTCCTGCGGTCGTTTCCTCCGGTAAGATGAGTTCAGGAAACCTTAACACTGCAGGGGAAGTCCTGGCCTAAGTCACTGTGGCCAGGCTTCCTTTTAATGCCACAGAGAGACGTTTGGTGAATGGGCACAGCACACTGCAGAGTGTGCACAGAGTGAGATGAGAAGTTGAGGTTGATTGTCCCACTTGATACTGACTCGTACTTGCAGCTTTTTTGTTGTAAATCACACTAAGCTGAATTCTTCAGGCTGCCCTTCTCAGATTGTTCCTTTTGAATCTTCTCTCAGTGAGAAGGTGTTTTTTCTAAAGCAGCAGAAAGCTCTTTTTTTAACACTTGTCAGACTTGTATTAGGACTGTGAAGTACATGATTATTAATGATACTTCTGAGGGGAGTAGCTGGACAGAATAATACCTTGGTTTGAGGAGATGTCATATATTTAGTTTAAGAGGCAGTGGCATTTTGTTTATCACCTAACTGAAGGGAGCTTTTTTCTGTGCATGTGACCCATCTTCCCTTCTAACTACTAAAAGACAATAAACCCCTGCCATCTCTTGTCTTTCAGGATGCCATTTTATTCTACATTCCACAGATCGTGCAGGCACTTCGGTATGACAAGGTGAGAATATGAAACAGCTGCATGTGAACAAAACAGATTTTTAAGGCAGCTTTTAGACTTAAAGCAGCAAATAAGACAAAAATTAAACTAAAACTAATGCTGCTTATTATTGTCCTATATGTAATACACAGAAGAAAAATTATTGTCTCTAGAGGCTGGCTTGCTTTGGATACACCTCTTTTATGAACAGGTAAACTTGAGAAACCAGAGGTTATGTAGCTCATCTGTCAGAAAAGAGATTTTGTTAAGGGAAGCCCTAGATGAGGATTGTCTGACTAAAGCTTTTGAAGGTCTGCATGAGACTACCAATGATTTAATGAAATTAAATCATTATCCTTAATAATTTCTCTGTGGAGTTAAACCAGAGAAGAAATCTAGGGGCGACTTGTACTCCATCATGTGTATGAAATCAGACCTTAGCTTCATCTTACAGAAACCAGAAGTAAAGCTGGACCACCAAGTTCAGAGTTCATTAATGTGAGCTCATTATCTGTGAACTCTGGTCAGGGTATTGTTTTGAGGTGGAGGCATCCCCAGCCCATAGTGTCGGTGACTGTGTAGAGTTATTCTGTGAGAACTCTGCATAGGTGAGTATCCTCAGCAGTGAAGATCACGAACATCAGGCATCTGCCTGTTAATATCAGTCAAACACAGAAACCTTTACAGGCTACAAAAGTAGCTGAAAGTAGAGGAAAGGGAATGCAGCTGTTGGAAGGAATGGGATTCCCTTGTACACTTCAGCTCCCTTGGAGTTTGTTCTTACATTCTAGAGTTTAGCTGGAACTGTGCCAGAACATACAGTTCCCGCCACCAAACTGTGCAGTCCGTGTGACACCGTGTAGAGCTCTGGTATTACAGGAGCTCGTAATGGTGCCAGGCAGGACCAGTGTCTCTGTTACACTCTGCTTTGTGCTGTGCTTTGCACACACGCTGGAAGATGCCCTAAGCTCAGAGGTTTGAAATTCAGATATAGAACAGATGGAAAAGGGCACAAAGGTGGGAAGGAGGTTGGTTAAAATGACAATATAGGTCAGTAATAAAGCTGAAAACAGTTTCGGTCAGTTCCCCACCTCTTAAAATACACTGTCATTCTTCAAATGTCTTGAATGAGAGTGCAAAGGCCTTTTTTCCATCCATTTAATACTTTCTGGGTTTGAAGAATAGCTGTTAGAAGCAGTAATATTGAGTCTGCTAGAGCTGTGATGACCTCTGATCCTTACTGAGCTGGATGTGGTTGCAGATGGGTTACGTTAGAGAATACATCCTGTGGGCAGCTGCCAAATCCCAGCTCCTGGCTCACCAATTCATCTGGAACATGAAAACTAATATCTACCTGGATGAAGAAGGACATCAGAAAGATCGTGAGTGCCTGAAAATATAATCTGACTTGACTCCTTTCCTTGTCTTAGTTCAGACTATATCTCCCTCCTGCTTCTTTCTTGGCAGGAAAAATGCCTTTAGCTGGAAGTTCTCTTTCATTCCTAGAGGTAGGGCCCATTCTGCATCAGTGCCTGACAGAGTGTGTCGGTGGAGACACGGTGCTTTTTGCATCAGTGCCTTTTTGTGGCCACTGTCCAAAGGTGGTTATTTCCATCACCTGTAACATTTGGCTTTCAGAAATCAGCTTCTAACACAGATGCTCCCTTTTCCCACATGCAGCTGACATTGGGGAACTTCTGGAGCAGCTGGTAGAGGAGATCACTGGCTCATTGTCTGGCCCAGCCAAGGAGTTCTACCAGCGGGAATTTGATTTCTTCAATAAAATCACCAATGTTTCAGCCATTATCAAGTAAGTGTTGTGCTTCAGAAATTGTGCTCTTTTGTGGCTCACTGTTCTGTTCATTACCAGTTCCTAATTTTAAGGGTATCGAGATAGTGTTTTCAGAAAAAAAAGAATTGTTTGTATGATAATAAAGAGATTTTTTTTTTTTCTTAAATGTAACTTAAGAGTTGTAGTAAAATGCAAAGGCTCATTTTAGGTTGACTTCCAGGGATAATTCATATCTGCTGTGATCTCAGTGCTCATGCCTTGACCAGCAGTCTGTCTGAAACAGCTACAACTCCATGAAATTGCCATTTTCTCTTCTCAGAGAGATTTCGTTGTGCAGTGTAACACCAACATGATTGTTCTTTTTGTATATGCAAGTCTTTTTCCTGCATTTCTAAATTGTGGTTATGGAGGAAGATTTGATGTCATAAACATTAGATTGTTGATCTCTTAGAACTCAAAGTCTCGCTCATAGAGAAATTCCCACTCCTGAGTGTAAATTTTGCAGTAAGATAAGTAATTTAACTTTGACAAAGCTTGTCAGTGGGGGGCAGCAGCTCAGCACACGAGCTCCATGTCTGTAAGTGGGGTTTCACTGCATATTTTTAACACATTCTCTGGTGTATGAAAGTGTTTGAAAGTCATATAAAAATGTATTTTCTGAAACACCGAACATACCTCTCTTAAAACAAAGCTTTGCAAACCACCAGTATAAAGGCATCAGGTTAAAGGACACTTACATGACAGAAACAACCCAATATTAGGGACTTACTCTGTGCACGTCAAGTTTTCACCCAGTGGGATGAGTTTAAAGGAGGGGGTTATGAGCTCAGTGAGTCTTATTTTTGTGCATCTCTGGTGTAAAGACAACACAGAGAGGATGCTGTTTGCTTTGTAGATGAAAGAAATAAATGATCTGTGATGATTTAATTATCTAAAGTGTCATGTTGCTGCTTCAGTAATCTGCTGTCCTGCTTAAAACTAGAGCATAACTAACACTTAGCAGCTGCCTTGTGCTGGAGTAATTCCACAAGGGAAAGTTTTGTTGGCATAACTACAGCGGTGCTTACAAAGGTATAATTATGCTCAAATATCTGTGTGAGGAAGAGCCTGCATGTAGTTCACTCCCATCTGTTATGATGTTTGCTTCTGGCAACAACTTGTGTGTCAGATCAGTGTTAAATCTACAAAGCAAAGGCTCTAACCTTCGTAAAGATCTTCTGGTCAGGTATTGAGCCTGTAAGTTCTCTAGAAGTGGGGCAGGAAGAAATGTTTTTAGTGAAGTTTGTGTAAGTTTGGAACAAATTTGAGGCTGGTGCATAGAGTAATATATAGTATGCAGATAAATAAAAGATCATTCATCTTTCTAGGCCGTTCCCTAAAGGAGATGAAAGAAAAAAAGCTTGTTTGAGTGCTCTGTCTGAGGTGAAAGTGCAGCCTGGTAAGAAGTGATTTAATCATATCAAATTGTGGGCTTTTGCATTCAACATGAGTTGAAAACTGTGTTTTCTGCAAGCAAACCTTGAAATCTCTGCAAATGGCAGCTCTCAGTTCTGGTGCTGGTGGCTGTTCTTCTGTTGTAGTTTGGTTGTTTCTCTGTAGAAAAAAAAAATCAAATATTTTTACCATCCAACAGTTTCTATATGGTGCATCAAAACTTACCCAAAAGCAAGTTAGATAATGTACATCGTGGATAAATGTAGAAATGTATGTCTGAAGAGGAAGGACAAATAAACTTTTTCTTTGTACCACCTTCTTTTTTAGGATGATAAGGTGTTTTTGAGAAGTTTTGTTGTCTCAAGAATGAAGCATGTCCAGTTCCTTTCATTCTCCTCTTTCTCCCAACACACATTCCCATGAAATGTCATTATCTGAAGGTCCTTTCTTGCACATGTATTTTTCCTGTCTGAATCTTCTCCTTAAAATGGAGTTTGATGAAAGTTTTTCCTGATCTCTATGTGAGAGGTCTTACAGTGTTGGTGGCTGAGGGCACATCTCGTGAGGGGCTGTTGTAAGAGAAGTCCTCTCTGTACATTTCTGTGGCACAGATTCTGCAATAGTACCTCAAAACTGTATTTTATTAGTTTCTGACAATCACCCATTAATGCAAAGGATCCTGAGTCCCTCGTGGCTCACAGATGTAACGGCCAGTTTTTGTCTAACATTTTATTTAATTCAAAACTACGCACTGAAGTTATAGACACTGACATCAGTTACTCTCCAACTTGCACTGTCTCACCAGCCAGTGGATTTGTTCTCAGCTGTCTGCTCCATTTTGCAGGCTGTTACCTGCCCAGCAATCCTGAAGCCATTGTTCTTGACATTGATTACAAATCAGGAACTCCTATGCAGAGGTACCATGCTCTTGTTAATTCTTTTATATACATATATCTAAATTTATAAAGTTAATTCATGATATTTACGTTTTTTTTTCTATATAAATTCTTGTTTGGATTATACTCATCACCTTTGTTTTTGTTACAATTTAGTGCAGCAAAAGCGCCCTATCTGGCCAAATTTAAAGTGAAACGATGCGGAGTCAGTGAGCTTGAAAAAGAAGGTTAGTAACTGCATCTTAATCACTGACAGTCTAATTAATTAGAGTCAGCAATTCCTTTAATGTTGCCTGCTTTATTGACCTGTACTGCTGCAGTAAAATGATTTCCATGTTGATCTTTATCTGCAGTGGTTCAGCTGAGAAATGGAACTGTATCTAAGCAAGAGAGATGAAAATGCTGAAAATTTAAATCATTTTTTAAGTTCCAGGAAGCAGGCCACATAGGGATCTTGAAGTTTAACAGTTATTTCGGACTAAAATAAAAAGTGATGGCCTTTTCCTTGTTTTTGAACTGTAATAAATGCCAGGTTTTGGCAGTTTTTTCTCATAATACATTTTGTGGGGTGCTCCAGCTGACTGGCTTGATGCAATGCAGGCATTTATCAGGTGTATCACGAACAGTAGTTTGAGATGTTCCAGTTGACAAAGGGAACTGTCTTACAGTACCCACCTTGCAAGGCAGAAATATCTGTGGCGCAGATGCAGTGAAATGTTGTGGGTTTGAGTGCAGAAGGCTTGTCATGATAGGAAGTTACTAATGAAAGGCCATGTCTGGGTTTTGCTTCGTGCTCTTGTTGCAGGTCTGCGCTGTCGTTCCGATTCCATCGACGAAAGCGCAGAAGAGAAGGTGGACAGCAAGAAGATCTGCTGGCAGGCAGCCATCTTCAAAGTGGGCGATGACTGCAGACAGGTACAAAGCTGGTGGCTCTTACAGAAGACAGATTTGTAGGTGACAATACGCGAGAAGAAAATTATTTTAGTACAGAGATATTTTTCTTTGGAACTTTGAAAATCACGACTAGTTATGGACTGAGGGAGAGAGTTGTGTTGTACCCCTGGAGAAATAATGGTTTGGTAAGAAAAGCCATTCTTTCAAGACAGTTTACCATGTCTTACAATTCCTTTTCAATTTTTCAGTATTTACTATTGGTAACATAACAATAGTTCCCAAGGTGGGATCTTGTACCTTGAAGCTTGATGGGTTTTGATTAAGAGGGAATGTTGGTTATTATCTCTGGAGTTATTAGTAGCCCTCTTAGCAAAGGGTGATGTTCTTCTTAAATCAGCAGTTAAATCATCGGTGTTGTTTGCTGCCCACCTAAACAGCAGTTATCAGTTCCCTTTCTGATTTCCCCCAGAGCCACAGTGCATGCACAAGCACACATCTGCAGACCTGCTGGGACAGTTTGACGTGCACTTCAGAGTTCTTCACAGCATTTTTGTAATCTCATTTATGACCCGTAGCCCCTGTAATGCTTGTGCAATTTTTCTCTTGTATAACAGGACATGTTGGCTTTGCAAATCATCGATCTCTTCAAGAACATCTTTCAGCTGGTAGGGCTGGATCTCTTTGTGTTTCCATACAGAGTGGTGGCCACAGCTCCTGGGGTAAGTGGGCAATTAACTGTAGTGCTGTAGAAAATAGTTCCTAATAAAAAAAAGACTTTTTCTTCCAGCACATATAAAAATTCCATACTGCAAGGAAGTACTGCCCACATCGTTTATGCCAAATATTTGAAGTACCAGCAGTAAAAAGAGCCTTTCCTTTCCTGCATCCTGCTTTTCTAAAGCTTTTGGCTCTGAAATTTTGCTGCTTGTGGTTATTCATGTTTGCTGTTTGATTTTCGGGATTACATTGTGCAAGTCAATGGAAAGTCACAGACTTCATCTTACATTACATGTAAATCCTAAAGTAATGGATATACTTATTTTATAATAAATTAGAAATTCTGTATTTAGTGATCTGTGGGCTTCCCCACATTTCCCAGAGGACCTGCATGACTGCCAGGAGCCACGAACAAAATATATTTTGGGAGCGTGCTTTACAGACCTGTTTGTCCTCTTCCCCTCCAGTGTGGTGTCATTGAGTGCATTCCTGACTGCACATCCCGTGACCAGCTGGGCAGGCAGACAGACTTTGGGATGTATGATTACTTTACAAGGCAATATGGAGATGAGTCTACCCTTGCATTCCAGAAGGTAAAGTACCAGTTGGCAAGCGCAGCAAAATCTCAACTGAGAAACATTCTAGCTATAAGAAATAATGACAGATAATTGGATAATGACTGCCATAACGCTGTGTCTGGTTTCTGATGCTGATAATCCGTTTTTAGCTATGAGTGAGTTAGCTAAAGAAGTTACTGCAGCTGTAGATGGATGGAGAATATAATTGAACATTGCTTCAAACTAAAAACTTTGTTCATCCGTATACATCATTTATACATCCCCTGATGGAGAGTTATTAAATTCCCTCTGTTGCTTGTACAGGCTCGCTACAACTTCATCCGCAGTATGGCTGCCTACAGTCTGCTCCTGTTCCTGCTCCAGATTAAGGACAGGCATAATGGCAACATCATGCTGGACAAAAAGGGACACATCATTCATATTGGTCAGTCGTATGCACATCTGAATTTCAGTCTTTACCTTTTCTTTCTGCTGTTAAGTATTGCTGATAAAAGACAGAAGGCAACAAGCCATTTCCCTTTGGAGATCAGTCTATATACTGACTTCACAGTTGGGAAACATACGTGGATATTTCCATGCCTGTTCAGTGTTGTATATTTGTGTTGGCTGCTTCTGTTTAAATTCAGCTTTGCAAAGTTCAATCAGCTTCAGGGCAGTGCATACACACATATGTCTGGATTCCACATGTATACATCCTCATGCATGCAATCACATGTATGTGTGGGTGCGTATATATGTAATTATAGAAATGTGTCTTTGGGTTCCTTTCATCACTGTGTGGGTATGAATTAAAGCTGACAAGTAAATTTATGTAATTTTGTGAGGCTGTAACCTCTGCTTTATCTTTGCTTTTCTGGAACTGCACAGGTATTTCAGCAAGGAGTTTATTTGATATCACCATTCTTACATCTATTCTAATGTCATGGTGATGATGCTTTTATTGGTGTTGCTACACTTCACAAAAGCTTTTTTCCAGTTGGAGTTAAAACGTTTGTATTAACACATGAAATCCACCTCTCCTTTCTTCTGTCAGCCTTAACAGCACACAATTCACCAACAAAGTTATGAGGCAGTTTATCTTTTGTGCACAGATTTTGGATTCATGTTTGAAAGCTCGCCTGGTGGAAACCTGGGCTGGGAGCCCGACATTAAGCTGACAGATGAGATGGTGATGATAATGGGAGGAAAAATGGAGGCAACTCCATTCAAATGGTTTATGGAGATGTGTGTCAGAGGCTATCTGGCAGTCAGGTAAGGTGTTCTTAACTGCTCAAAAGTGGAAGTGCTTGCATGGCCAAAACCAGATGAGAAGATAAATAATAATAAACCTTTATCTGTAGGAGGTCTGAGCCTGTTGGACTGTCCTGTTTACATCTTGCAAACTTTGAAACAATGTAATTGTTTTACAACTAATGTTTTACAGCTTATCTCTGTGGTATTTTTTCTGTCCTTTATGATTGAAAATTTTATATATTCAATTCAAAAATGTGATGTTACACACATTTCCTCGCACGATTTAGTGACAGTACAGTACAGTCTAAATAAAAGCTCTTTCTATAATGAGTTTATTATTGATATTATCTTACAGAATTGAGGTTTCTTTAGCTAGGAGCCCCAGAGGTGCTGGCTTGGAGTCAAGATCAATTTGGTTCCCAGAGGAGGAACAGTCTGGACAAAGTTTTCTGTCAAGGCAAATGTGTCACCCAAGTAGTAGAGTAATAGCTTGGTAGATAACAAATGTTCTGAGTAGGAGGACAAGAAGAAGGGAAGCTGGGCTGATGTAGCAGAGAATTACATAGACTAATTAGGAATTAAAAGATAATATGTTCCTGTTGCTGCTTTCAGCCTTTTGTACTGTTTTGGTGCACTGATTCACCTTTCTGATACCAAAGAAATGTTCGCTAAAAGCACTGCTTTGTATAATCCTTGAGATTTCATCTTGCAGCATTCTGGGTATTTGGTAGTCCAGCAATAAAGGAGTGAAATTCAATTTAGGTGACAGATTGCAAACAATGGTGTAGCTTCACCAGCAAATGTAAGAGGATTATTTGTGTTGATTTAATTACGGAAAAAGGTGTGATCCAGCTCATTGAACTCCTCAGCTTTGCCTGCTTTACCTGCTAAGGCTGCAGAAGTCTTAGTGCTGTAACCTTTTTGTCCCCCTCTTCTCTAGGCCTTACATGGATGCTGTGGTCTCACTGGTCACACTGATGTTGGATACAGGGCTGCCCTGTTTCCGAGGGCAGACAATCAAACTGTTGAAGTAAGTCAGCATGTCTGAACGGGAAAATGTGTTCATATGTTCTTCACAGAATTTATACTGCCACAGCTTGTGCAGTGAGTATAGGTGTCGTGCTACTCAAATATGTTAAATGTCCTATAGTTGTGAAAATAGGAACTTTTTTATAGAATATCTTAGAAAGTAAGAATTCCAGAGAGGCAATTTGTAGAATTTAAGTTCAGCCTGTTCAGTGACTGTGCAAGTACATGGGTTATCTTTAAGTCTGTAGGATTAGCAAAATAAAACTGTAATGGAAAGATTTGCTTTAACTGAGAGATGATGTGTTGCAGAGTCTGATGTCCTCTGAAATGGTGTCAGAGTCTGAGTAACAGCATCTTAAAATTTGTTCTGCAGATAATGCAGTACTGAATGGAACTATGAGCTAACATGCAACAGCTTAGGCAAACACAGTTTCTAATGTGACACTTCAAACAGCTCTTCAGGTTTATGCCTCCACAGTCAACTCCAGAGGGAGCAGAGTTAGCTCCGCATTTCTTGCTTTTAACTTTCTGCAGTTTCCTAAAGATAAGCACAGATTCATGAAGTATGATGGGCTGGAGCTCAAGGGCAGTACTAGGTACAAACATAATTTGAAAGCAACAGCTGCCTTAAAAGAGGGGTTGGCTGTTCCTGGAGTCACCGCTAGACTGATGAAAAGTTCACAGCCTCTGTCTCCACAACAGTAAGTGGTTGTTAAAATGTGATGTAATTTGTACCAGGTGGTCTCACAAGAAGTAGGTACTTGCAGCAGCTGAGCTTGTGCAAAGACACATTTGTATCACGTTCAAAGGAAAATTGACTAATTTTCTCTTGCTTTTTGTGATTTTCTGCGTACAGACACAGGTTCAGCCCCAACATGACTGAACGGGAGGCTGCAACTTTCATCATCAAGATCATCCAGAATTGTTTCCTTAGCAACAGGTTTGGCATCTATGCATGTCTTCTCCCTGTGGCTAAAGCAAGGTCATCAGGCTTTGAGCAGAGCTGAAAAATAGAGTTTTATCAGTCAGATATCAAACATTTATGAGTTGTTGATATTTAGATAGTGCAGGATAGCAGCTTTACTTCTGAACGTGCTGCATCTCCTCACTTTTACTCTGGGAAGGAAGACTTAAGCTAAGGCTGGTTAGTCTAAAGAGTAAATGGAATAGCTAAACATCTTAAGTGCATGTTTTGTTATCCCAGATAATACAGACTTTGTGGAGAGTCTAACACAAACTTGTGTAGGTCCATGTGTGGTCAGCTCGAGACCAGTACCACTCACTGGCTCAGATACAGCCCCGCTAGAACTGAATTGGATGTTCCAGTACTTGCTGGTGCACCTGATCAAAATCTTAGATAAATACTGGGGGGTTTGAAGGCAGTGAATGCCCAGGGCCAGCTTAGTTCTGACAAGCTTGAGCTTCTCTACCTGTGGCACGGTTAGTCTGTGACCTGAATAAGCTCTGCCCATGGATAATTGAGTTATCTGTAACGAGCTGAGATTTGTTTGCTCAGTCGCTCATCAGAGATGCTGCTATTAATGCTGTTATTTCCTCTGCACTTTTATTTTCAATATTAGCATTCTCCTTAATTAAGATTACTTTTATTTCCACATAATCCTGTCTCCATGCAGCCCTGATGATCTTGCTTCATTCATTATACATTTCCTAGTTTAAACAAGAGCAGGATGTTCTGTGCTGTCGTAACAGTTAACTGGACCTTCATAATGCCTTCAAAGTGTAGAGGGCTAGTTCTGATTAGCAGCAGATTTCCTTCACCCATGTTTTGTTTCTGTGGAATCCTGATTTATGCTTCTGTGACAATGGGAGGAGTGTTTTTTAAACTTTGACTTACTTCTGGCTTTGCTTTTCTTCTTTAGGAGTAGGACATATGACATGATCCAGTACTACCAGAATGACATCCCATACTGAGAGACACTAGAGATTCACTGCCGAAGTGAAATGTGCAACCCCATGCCCTCACTCCAAACTTGTGATAAATAGGAGATGCTCTGTCACACCTCGCTATCTTCCATCTTCTGTGTGCGTGTGTGTCTGCATGTGGGTACATGTTTCCTGGACAATGCAACAATCAGTCTGATTCATTCCTTTCTGTACACCAGGTTATATATATTTCTGGTTTTCCCTGGATTTTTGGAGTTGAGTTGCAATCACAATAAAAATTGTACTATGATTATGAATGTGTGAAAGAGGCAAAGCTTGAGGAGTTTGATAATTTTTCATGCAATGCAAAGATTTTATAATACCTTTAAAACATAAATAAAACCCTTTCCTGCACAATCCCACAAAATGCCATGGAAGGGAAGGGTACGGACTTCTCTTTGGAAACAGAAATGTTCACTTGTTCCAATTTTACTGTAGAAAAAGCCTGATAATCATCCAAGGTGGTGATGTCTGTGTAGCTGTGTTCATACTTTTCACTGTACATGGTCCCTGCTACGTGGTCAGTATTTCATATGTACATGAAGAATGTATTTTTTCCTTTTGTGTGTTTTAAAAGAGAGACTCTACTGAAGATATATTTAATCTATAAAATGTAATAAAAGACCTTAGACTTTGTGTCCGTTGCAAATCTTTTGCCCTGCGCTGGTTTTAGTTTATAGACTTGACTCTGCACACTTGTGTACTGTTCATTATTACTATGACCTTTCTTTTATAATGGAGAAATCTGATTTTTTCTTCAGCTTCTTGTCCATCTTAAATGACATTTTTTTGTTCATCAAATAAATGTTTTGTGCGAGAGCTGAAACATAGGACCAAGGGTAAAACTTCCCCACGTGTTGTTGAAAAAGGAACCCTACCCTGGGCTGGGACACAGGTCTTTGGGGTCTTTTTTCCTTTTCTACATGCTTGTTATTCTAGAATGGGCTCTTCAAAACCCGGGCTGTCCCCTCTTTAGTTTTTTTTTTCCCCTCTTTAGAGTTTTTTCGCTCTTTAGGGGTGTTTCCCCACATGTCCAGCACGTGCCCCTCAGGGACGGGGCTGGCGGGGCCCTGGGGCGCCCCCTGGCGGCTGCGGCGAGTGCTGAGGGGGCGGGGCCCTTGCGCGGGCTCAGCGCGCGACGAGGGGGCTCAGTCGTGAGGGGGACCGAGCCCTGAGGGGCGACGGGGACACAAAACACAGCCCCGAGGAGGGCTCGGCGGTGAGGGGGCACAGCCCTGACCGCTGAGGGCCGGAGGTGACATGAGGGAGACCCAGCCCTGGGGCGTGAGGAGAACACGGGACACCGCCCCGAGGAGGGCTCGGCGGTGAGGGGGCACAGCCCTGACCGCTGAGGGCCGGAGGTGACATGAGGGAGACCCAGCCCTGGGGCGTGAGGAGAACACGGGACACCGCCCCGAAGAGCGCTCAACGCTGAGGCGTGAGAGAAATCCAGCCCCAGAGAGCTCTCAGTGCGGAGGGCGGAGGTGTCGGAGGTGTCTCGAGGGAGACCCAGCCCTGGGGCGTGAGGAGAACACGGGACACCGCCCCGAAGAGCGCTCAACGCTGAGGCGTGAGAGAAATCCAGCCCCAGAGAGCTCTCAGTGCGGAGGGCGGAGGTGTCGGAGGTGTCTCGAGGGAGACCCAGCCCTGGGGCGTTAGGAGAACACGGGAAACCTCCCCGACGCGGGGTCGGTGGTAAGGGGGCACAGCCCTGAAAGCTGAGGGGCGGAGGAGTTGTGAGGGAGACCCAGCCCTCACGGGTGAGGAGATCACGGGACACCGCCCCGAGGAGGGCTCAGGGTTGACGCGTAAGAGGAGATCCAGCCCCAGAGAGCCCTCAGTGCCGGGGGCGGAGGTGTCGTGAGGGAGACCCAGCCCTCACGGGTGAGGAGATCACGGGACACCGCCCCGAGGAGGGCTCAGGGTTGACGCGTAAGAGGAGATCCAGCCCCAGAGAGCCCTCAGTGCCGGGGGCGGAGGTGTCGTGAGGGAGACCCAGCCCTGAGGCGGGGCCGCGCCGTGAGGTGGGTCCAGCCCTGAGGGTGGGGCTCTGCCGTGCCCAATTGAAGGAGCACGGTTCTGTAGTTCGTGTGAGGGCTTCGCTGTCGGAGGCTGTAGTTTCCTTGGCCAGGCTCCTGGGGCTTCTCGGGGGCTGGGCTGTGGCGGCAAGCCGAGCCATGCAGGGTGGTCGGTGTGGGAGGGGAGGGTGAGCCAATTATACGGCTGCCCCTTGGTAGTGTGCCTTTTTGAGCACCTCCTAGTTCTTAAGTCTCCCATGGTGAGTTTCTGCTCTGCTGAGGGAATTCCCAACATGTCCTAGGGAAGCTGGAGCTGAGGCTCCCAGGCTGGCTGAGGAGGTCCCTGCAGAGGAGGAGCTGCTCTGCTGTGCTCGCAGCTCAGGGAGCCAGAGAGCGGACAGAGAGGGCAGCGTCGTTTGGCTCTGCCTTTGGGTTGGGTCTTGTGCGTGGTGCCAAGAAGGGCCTGGCCCTTTCCCACTGTGGAAGGGCTGCAGCCCGCCTGTTTCATTAAAAAATTACGCCTGCTTTTGCCATGGGTGTTAAAACGGGTCTTGTCTGTTGCCTGTGCAGTGGGTGGCTCACAGCGAGGTGGGCTCTGAACCGCTTTTCTCATTAGCAAAATGGGGA
Organism: Oxyruncus cristatus; assembly: GCA_013399855.1. Classification (NCBI taxonomy): domain Eukaryota; kingdom Metazoa; phylum Chordata; class Aves; order Passeriformes; family Cotingidae; genus Oxyruncus; species Oxyruncus cristatus. The sequence goes on along the minus strand of VXAY01004936.1, from coordinate 556,004 downwards.
GGTGCCACTGGCTTTCTAAAGGGGTTTGGAGGACCACCAGGGAGAAGCAGTGTGCAAGAACTGCTTTAATTATTGATTTAATTTAGATTTATTATATAAGCAACTGGGACATGGAGTAATTTTGGTGCTCTGTGCCTGCGGCCAGTTGTACCTATTTAGGCTCCATAGGAAAGGAGCTGATTGACACTACAACTGTGGTAAACTTCCTCCCGTGTTTCCTCTAATGAGAAGCAGGTGGAGTGATGAAATGTGAAGGTTTCTACCCTTCTCAGGGGAGGTGACGAGGAGTTCTAATATTTTGTTAATTCAAGTTAATGCTTGTGTGCACGTATTTTTCTTTCCTGCACCTCAAAATAAATGCCCTGTGTAAAATGAAAACTTAAATGAGGTTCGAGACCCAGAGAAATGAAAGCAGCTGGCGTCAATTGCCTGTGGTGGTCAGCTGGAGTTACTGCAAGAACAGACTTGTTTGCAGTACTGTCTTAAAAACTCTAGGATGACTGCATTTGAGATAACTTGGTTCTATCATTCCTTCTGCTCTGAAGCTTGCAGAAATGTTGTGAATGTGTTAAAACTCAATGTCAGTAGGAATTATAAGCTCCTGTGTCTTCTTTTCTTGCTGCGGTGTCAGGGGAGCTTTGGTGTGTGCCTGAGCTCACCTGACATCTGCAGGTTTTGTTTTTACAAGTTGACTGTGCCTTCTTCCCCTCTCCTCGGGGTTCCTTCCCACAGAACAGAGGTTGGAGAAGACTCCCCTATAACTGAGCATTCATGGAGGGGATTAGGCTGTTTACATTTAATTATGCAAGGCAGTACCCCAAAGATGATCTTCCTAAATGGGATGTGTACTGTATCTTCCTCCAGGGAGACTGAGGAGGCAAGAACACTAAGAGGCTTCACGATACTGCAAATGCTTTGGTGATACTGAATCAATGCAGCTGGAGACAGCATGGACTTACCTCACCTTCATCCTCCCATCAGGGAAGGCTACGTCCTTGGCACAAGGAGGCTGGCAGGACTTTCAGAAGTTACTCAGGTAATTAAGAACAGATGGAATTAAGACCTACATGAAGGTTTTGTGAAGGTTTTTGTCTCTGAACCTTATGCCAGAATACATCCTGATGCCTGTGGCACACTCAAAGTCCTGGGAGAAAAGAGGCAGCAAAAAGAGGGGGAAAACCTGCTCTTAAAAAAAAAAAAAAATTCTCTAAGAAAAGATGCTCCTGTGGTTTGTCCGCTCTCAGAAATTCCTGATCATGGTGAGAGACAGACTTCCTGGGCTAGTACCCACTGCAGTTCTTTCTATGTTGGCCACGCATATAAAGAGCCCTTAAGAAAGGAGCAAAATTTATAGTGATTCATTTGCATCTGATGGACCCAGGGTTCAGAGCTACTGGTAACTTGATCAGCACTATTCAAATGCTAATCGCATTATGTGTGTTAGAGACTGAAGCGCAGCAATCCACCTCCATTAGCGCAACGTGCCTGTGTGATGTTCTGGCTGGTACCAGGGTCGTGGTACCCCCTGCAGACATGCAGCACATGCTGCATAGCATGAGGGTTGATGTGGGCAGGGAATGGGAGCTCGGTGGAGGAGCCAATGAAATGAGCAAACATGGGAAGGGGAGCTAGACTGCTCTGTGGAAAAATGCTGGAGCAGGGGGAAGGGATTGTGGCCAATAAGGAATGGTTTAGATTAGACTTTTTTTTTTTCTTTTTCATCATCCTTTCCCCTTGCTTCCACATGAACACTATTAAAAAAAAAAAATAAAAAGGCAGAAAACAAAAGAATTTGTCCTGAATGTAGATACAGCTTAAAAGCATAATTAATTGTATGGCCTTATGAAAAATATTGTGCCTCTGCTGTTTGGTGTTAAGTCATGGTGTTTTTGTTTGTCCCATGTAACAAGGACTAAAATCTTCTGGGCAGCATGTGGCACACTCAAAGACAGCATGCACAGGGATCATTTCTAGGCAAAGGCTCTCTGACAGAACCTTGTAACTGAGAGCACCTTGAAATGATGTTTGGAGGTGCTGCTGCAGTTTCTAGGCCTGGTGCAAAGGACCCTTCCCCACACTGTTACCTACGGTATGAGGTTTGAGTTTTTTGGTGACTCATTTGCTTCTGTAAGGATTCTGCACTTGGGAGGTCACAGGAGTTGTAATCCTGAAGAAGCAAGATTTGTAAGGTGACATAGTGTATTTATTAGATAAGCTACTTAGCTGGCAAAAGCAGATGAGCTCTGATAACGTGCAGTCCTGGCACTGCCTGGCTCACTAACTAGCACAGCCTCCCCAAAAGGAGTGGTTTTCTGCTGGGCCCTTGCCACTGCAGCAGCCCTATGACCAGAGCTTTGTCATTGTAGGCAATGCTGTTGTGTTTATTTCTGGTACAATATCAGTTGCCCAACAGCAGTGATAGTGTTGCCGTGAGTTGTGTTGTTCTAACACATCCCTCTCCAGGGTCAGCAGAGCCACTGGGAGCCTCAGTGCTTACTGTGGCAGCAAGAAATTGTGACCAAGCTTGTGTTATGTTTGTGAATGTTACATGTGGCTCTGCAGCCTGCCAGGGAGAGCACACCAGGAGGGTGACAGAGTGACACAGATGAGCAATCACAGTCATCAGGAAGGCGGATAACAATGGCCCACAACTCACTGAAGGGAAAAGTTACTGATCTGACTGCCTTCAGGTATATCATCCCAAGGAAAGCATGGCAGCCAAAAGGGGAAGGGAATTGGGAGTTACTACTGGGACTATGAGTGTAAGTGCCCACACAAAGGCTGCTATGTACCCTGACACCCCACATTCCACCTTTTGGAATTAAAAAAACCCTCATTGGCAACAGACACAGAGCTAGAAATGTGTCTCAGTCTGTTCTTAAGCAAGTAGTCTCAGCTTTGCAGTGACAAGCCTGACAAAACAAATTGTGCTTTGCTGTGGGAGAGGAAAAAAATGCCTGATTTGTAGCAAATCTAGTAGACACTGCCATGTATTGATTAGGAGTGAACAAGTGGGGTGGTAGCTTCGATCCAGATGTAAGAAGTGGTGAGTCATGGAATTCCATCCTTGTAGAGGTATAGGAGCGATAGCTCCCAGAGGAATATTCCTCTGGATAACAAAAATATAAGGGGTAAAATCATATATTGCTCTCACACAGTCCTCTTGCCTAGTGTAAGTTACATTTTGACTGCCACATCTAAGCTGTTGGCACAGAGGTGAAGACTGCATGTGTGTGTGTGTGCATCTTGGTGTGCACACATGCAACCATTTCCTTGCTGAGAACTTCACATGACTGGAGCAAAGATCTCAGAGCTTTACAGTACTTGCCCTCACTGCACAGAGAATCCTGTACATATTGCAAAGGTATTTCTTGTGCAGGACAGTGCTGTGCCTGTGTGGGAGCTGAGTGGACATGAATGAGTGCTCTAATAAAGATACTTTTGGCTGTTGTGCTTAAAAGAACTGTATTAACCCAAGTAAGTAAGAAATTGCAGGAACACATTATGTTCTGGCATTGAGAGTCACAAACTTCAGTCTCGGTATCAGGCCTGGCTGTCTGCACCAGCTTGAACAGAAGGAGTATTGGTAAGGTAAGAATGCTTGGAGCTGTGAGGATAATGGACTGACTAAAGAATTTTGCCAAGTATTATAGGTTGTAAGTTAGTAGAACCTTCTAGAATATCTCGTCTCCTAACACCTCGAGAGAAACTGTTTCTGTGCAGTTTTCAGAGGCCCTGAGACTCCCAAAGGGATTCCTGCCTCCGTATGTTGGACTAGGGCAGGACAAAAGTCAGCTTTCCTATTTTGCTTCGGACACAGAAGTTACTCATCAGTCAGATAATGTGGGCTGGGTGGAAGTGAAGAGTAAAGTTGCTTCCCATGGCTGCAAATGAAGAATCCCAGCAGTGCCCATGCAAGGGGCATTTGCTGCCTTCTCTACCTCAAATCCCAGGTGAGAAGAACTGGGCAAGAGCTTTTTGAGGTATGAGAGGTGAGCTGAGGTAGAGTTGCCCCAGAAAACAGACCTAAAAACCAACTGTACCTGCAGCCTTGGTCAGAGGCAGTGCTTTCCGAACCTTTATAGCTCAGGTAAGGCAGACCCAGATGCTGAGCTCAGGTCTCGGTTCTAGCGCGGGGCCTCTGACCTGCACGTGAGGCTGAACGGTGCTGACTGCTGCCCGTCGGTAACCGAGATCCCGCTCGTATTCCCGGCTTCGTTCCCTGCAGGCTCGCAGGTCTGTGGGCTGGGCGGCAGAGGGCACTCCGAAACAAACCATGGTGCCTGGGACCCCGGGCAGAGCCGCCGAGCAGGAACAAATCTGCCTTTCCTGTAAGGCGAGCGAGTCTGGCAGGGGAAACCTTGCCGTGACCTTTAGTTGTGACATATCTGTCACGGCAGGCACTGAATGGTAGAGCTAGTGAGTACCTGAATATCAGATATGAAATTGCTCAAGAGCCTGGCTGTTTGTATTCCAGCATATTCTGCTGGGCAGGTTTTTGACCTTCCAAAGGACATAAAGGAAATGCATTTTGCTGGCTCTGCATTGTTGTCTCAGGTGAAGCCTTTAAATATATGGGTGTCCTCTGGTATAGCAAGTGTGCAGAAATCCATAGTGCATTTACCAAAAACCCAGAGGTTTATTGTGGAGATTGCAGGGGCTCTCCTTGTTATTGTCACACTGTGTTGGATGAGCAGCAGCTGTATTGAGCTCTGGAGTGGCTACATTTCTGTGTTCTGTGCATGTACATTTTTGGAAAGCTCCTTTGGGGTGAAAGGTATTCTATATGCAGGCTCTGATGTAAGCTGTCCACTATTTTAAGGTTTTTGTACTTACTAAAAATTAAAAACCTCCCCCCATTAGCAGTAGTTTAACATTCTCTCTTACCTTTGAGCAGTTTGCCTCGGGCTTCACCTTCAGAGTAGACTTAGGTTTAGTAGACAGGGTAGGTGGCTTTAAGCTTGTAGTCTTTAAGCTTCATAGAATAAGCAGAACACAGGTGGTAGGATGGGGGAAGAAAACAGATCCAAGAGAAGAAAACACTGTTGCAGCTATAAACAGCTCACTGATTTTGACTAATTCCTGTAGTCGTTTTGAGTCCAGGCATGTAGTAGTTAAAAGTCTTCCCCTGCTGTCACCAAGGTGGAATGAGGTGTTGGGAATCCTCTGCCATGAAGATAGCCCTGGTCTGTGCTGTTACCAGGCTTAAAAATCGTGTCTTGGGAGGTATCCCAACGGAAGCCAGGATTCTGAGAAGTGCTTTCGCCATCTTACCCCACATGTAAACTGGAAGTTGAATTTCGTTGATTATAGCATCAAGCCTGGCCTTTAAGCTGCAACTATGGACAATAAAGAAAGAAGCAAGTCCAGCTATAGCTGTGGTTGTGTCAGACATCAGAGCTCAGAGGGCCACACGAATATACAGTAATTTCGAGCTCATTAGCTTGCAGACAGGATGCCTAGATCAGAGGGAAGGATTAAGCTCTAGGTCAGAAGACAAACCTGCCAAGGAAACACCTGAACATCTGGGAAGAAACCTCAGATAGACCTCAGGAACCTGAAAACCCACTTGGTTTTCAGGACAGTGCTGAAATTAGCATTTTTTCCCTGCCTTTCTGCTGACACTGTGATCCTTCTTCCAATTTGAAGAGAGTTTTCTTTCCTTTGAGGTGCAGCTCTTATCAGCTTGTGGGACAAGTGACTCAGTCCAGTGCCTGAGGCTACAGGGACAGGACTGGTGGTTACTTGGTTCCTGCCCATCAACTGAGCCTAGAAAACCAATCATGTTTGTGTTTCTGCTTCATCTCAGCTGAAAGGTAAAACTCCTAAGCTTAAATTTCATTGAAGATTTCTTAAAACCAGGGTAGGCTTAACAGCAGGTACCTCAATTCCCAGTGTCACCCAGGAGAAGAAATTCATGTTGCCAGGACTCTCACGTGCTATATGTGGTGGGCCAAATCCCTTTAGAAATGCTGGAAGTGAGATGTAAGGCACTTAATTTCTTGCAAAAGATGTGCTGTGACTTTGGGAGCTGCTTTGGCTGCTTGATTCTTGAATTTGAATCCAATAGGATGTAAATTGGGAATCCAAAAATCAACTGCCATTTCTTGAGAACTGGGCACATATTCCTATACAAGGGAGCTCTCAAAGTACAAATTGAAATTGGAGTCCTTTTCCCTCTAATATCTACTACTGTGATTTTTGAGCATTATTGCAGTATAGGTAAGAGGGACATTTCAGCAGATGCAACTTTTATGCTGAGAATGACTCTTGCATTTAAAACTTGTTTACAACTGAACCTGTTGCGGATTGCTGTTCCTCAAAATTACTGTGTTTGCCCTTTCCCCAGGAGATTGTGTCTACTGACTGTGTAGAAGTGGTAGGAGAAGCAAAGCTTGCCCTTTTTGATTTGGGAGCCTTTGCAAAAGCTGTCCTCGAGGTGCGAATGGCTTCTGCTGACATGGTGGAGCTGTTCTGCCTCTCAAAAAGTTGATGTACTTTGGGAGAAAGGTATTGACCAGACTTGCAATTGCACTACGCTCTGAGGGGATGCTTGGGAAGTGGAGGTGGGTACTGTGTGTGTGTCCATACCAGCTGTCACCACTAGATGACACCGTGAGTCTGGCAACAAGGTCCAGATGAACCCTAAAACCGAGGGCATTTTGCTTGTTTCGGAGGGTTTGTTACAAACAAGAACACGGGCTGGATTTTCAAACCTTTCACTGAACTGCGGTCAAGTTTCCCCCAAATGCAGGCTGAGGTTTGAGCAGAATGGGCTCGCTTCCAAGTGATAAGGTGGGATTTACAATTTGGGGTGGAAACCGTCTGAACATTTGACTTGCAAGCAGGCTGATCTTGGCTGTGGTTATGCTTGGAGGACCTGTGTGCATCTGAAACAAGATCTCAGACCGAGGTTCAGGCAATACAAGTCTCCTTGAGTGAAAACCAGAAGGGGTTTGCACGACCCTGCTGAGAACTGCTGTAAGAAGTTACTTCACTGCTCACCCGAAGTGGGTCCAGGCATGAACTCAAGAGCAGTATCCAGACCTGGTCAGCAGTAACCCTGCTTCCCTTTTAACCCATTTTCTCTGTGGCTGGTAGGTAACTGAACAGCCTTGCCGTGCTGCCACCACACCTGGCTCAACAGTCACCACAGTGTAATGGTGGCTCAGCCACTGCAGCCTTGTCTCCAAGAGCACGTTGCTTTCTGATCAACTGACTGACTCCTTACCCACCAGCAAAAGGTCCCTCTTTCTCCTGGCGCATCTTTCTGGGCTCTCACCCTAAATTACACAGCGTCCAGCAGGTACATTTCTGCAACTGGTCATCAAGCTGTGGCTCTTGCTGCTTTATTCTTTATTTTGGCAGAGGAAACACTTAGTAATTCCCCAGCCTGAAAAAGCTTCTTTCTGTTGTAATTACTTTGTGTACACCTACTCAAGTCATCGTTCACTGCTCTTTTCATCCCTTTCAATGAGACTCAGAGGATATTCACATGAAGCATGTTAATAAACCAACCTACTTGTCTTCCACTCTTGCAAGGGGATATTTCTGCATACTGAAATTTGGCAACTCTCCTGTAATTATGTGGCTCCAAGGATAGATTCAGGGAATTGATAATCTAAGATGTTTGTACAATGCTTTGTCACCTCCTTTGAAATTCATGTCTTTCCACTACCGCCTCAGATCAGCGACAATCTTCACATGCAAACATGTAAATATCTTGTAGCACGGAGTCAGCAGAGCCAGGGCATTCACTTAATGAGCACACTGTGTGTAAGCTACCCCTAAATTTACTCCTAAGTACCTGTTGTCCTTGTGCCCCTCACTAGTCCTGGCCTAGAGGGATCCCAGCAGTGTGAGAGATGGGTGGTCTTGTTAACATTGTGACTCCCAATAGTGCTTGCAGATTTGGATTTTAGTTTAGTAAACTTGTGCGTAGGAGTTTCCTGGCTTATTAACATTGTACAATGATTTTCTTCTAGGATGCTCAGATAGCTAGTTAAACAAACTAGCTGTGCTAATGAGGTTGTCCTATGCTAATTTGTTATTATGTGTGTAGAAAACCCTTTCAAAACAGATTTTGTTAAAGCTTCATTATAATTGTAAGGTTAAGCATCACAGAAAACTCCACTACAAATGTTTTGGCTGACTGTTTGTTTTTGTAGACAGGATAGTGGAGTGTTTGCCTTGAATCATCCCAAAACTTTGCTTTGATTGTGATATAATTTTGTGGATGTCAGTTTTTATGTAAGGCTGGAATTATTTTTTTTGCGCTTGATGATACCATCTTTTGCTATATTCCCTGATGCAGTCAGAGAACTCTAAAGGCTTAGTTTCACAAAAACTTTATTCATAGTCCACCATGGAACAGCAGTGTCACTATTCCTGTATTTAATTAACATGTAAATTAATTTGCCATTTTACAATATTTGAGTCTCTGGCTCCCCAGGAGACCCGAGGGCCTTTTTGAAATATGGGTACACCTGTTACCTTGCAGGGCTGCAACACTGTAGCTGAATTCAATGAGATGGAATTTTTTTTTATTCCTTTATACATTTTTATTTAGACTCTTCATTCTTATGACCCTTCATGTGATTAGGCATTGTTTGGTGGGAGTGGCAGGACTCCAGGCAGGAGAAATAAAAGGCAAACTTTCTTTTTAATGCTGTGATAGTTCAGCCCAACATTCTCTGCCACAAGTGTTGTGTAAAACTGACAGCAGGACAGGTCAGGGGAGGCAACAGATATGGGCAGGTAAAACAAATGGGCACTCGTGGCCCAGAACGCCAGTTGCAGTATGGGTGTGTTTCTGTACCAGGTTGTTCCTGTCCAAGTCTGAAACAGCAGGACTCATGTTCAGGTGTGTTCACTGAATTGTCACAAGGGGAGGAAAGCAGGAGCTCAGTCTCGTGTGGTACTTTTTCTGGCAGAGTGCCAGGTAACTTTCATCCCTGATGAGCCTTCCAAAATTCATTGCAATTTTTTTTTTTGCACTGAAATTCTTTATTGCTTAAAGAAGATGACTGCCTTCCAAGCAGTGTGTTGTACTGCAGGGATGTCTTGCTGTGTCCAGACATGCAAGATACAGCTATATCCAGCACTCAGCACTCTGGTGTCTAAACTTTAGGCTTTCTTGAAGTCCTGTGTGAGCTCCTCTTGTTCCAAAGGACCACTGTCCTGCAGGCACAACTTCTTTCCTTTGTCTGGGAAGTACCTCTGGAGTATATGTGTGAGGGAGCTGAACAGAGCATCCACAAGCACCCCCTGGGGCTCTGCGCAGCTCTGACTGCTCCAGAATGAATGGTCTCAGCGGATGTTGAAACCATTTTGTAGTGTTCCTTCTAATCCTTAATTTTTCTTCCTCCACTGCCATATACTGAGTATGGATGGGGAAAAGAATAATTCCTTTATCTCTTAGCCCACACCTGCCCCTGATCTGCCAGGCTCACCGTGTTAAGGTAGCTTTCCCCAGTGGTGAAGGATTGACAGCCGCTAGCAGAGACACTGGAGGGAGGAAGCTCCAAAGGCTCTGGGCTGGGAGCATTGTGTGCCTTAACTATGAAGAACTTTATGCCTTGCAAGAAACAGCGATGTTACCAGAGCATCATCAGTGCTTGTACGTGTGGATTTCTTGATTTATTCTGACTTTTACTTATGGACCAGGACCTTCTGAAAAGCCACCTCTCCTACAGAATGTCTGGGAGGCAAATGGACTGTTTAACAGGATGAAATGTCCCTGCAGCAGAGCCTCTCTGGTGCAGATTCCTCTAATGCTTGTAGCTTTCCCTTTGGCTGGGGGTAGGGAGTCTCTCACAGGGGAACTGATACTCCAGAAGTTGGTGCTTGCTGCCTCCTCACTTCCTGCATGCTGATGGGATAGAGCAGCAACCCAGGAAACTCATGGGGACTCAGAGAACTGTTGTAGTTTGGAAAAGAGAGGAGATATCTGTGAGAATCACAGTGGTCTTTCTTCTCTTGTGCTGCCCATATCTACACATTGTAGCAAAGTGGGTAACAGCTTGGCCTTTAACTGCATCCTCCAGCTAAAATCAGAAGTTAGTGTCTCCTTTGCTAGCCAAATTTCACTGGTGCTGTTTTAACACCATAATGTATCCACTTTCCAAACAGCTTCTGTAAAGTCAGCATCCTGCATGGGTGCGAGAGTCCCACAGGTTGCTCATGCAGATAACCTAAATGTTGTGACTGGTACACAGAGCTGCCAAGATGAAAACCTTTTCTCAGCCATGTCATGTGATGAGTTGCATTGTGTTGGGGAGGTCAGCAAAACATCCTGGGTCTGTTTGCCTGTCTGTAGCAGAGGGTGATGTGAAGAGCCTCATGTTGAAATTGCTCTGTGAGCTCTGGACTGAAAGTGCCAAGCCTTGGCATTTCATCTGAAGAACTGTCAGGCTCCTGGCATTGCTCTTATTTGTTGGGCCTGCTGGGACTCTAGCGGGGAAGGATTTTCATCTCTTCTCCAGCTGGGAAAACAGAGGCCTAAACAGACTTGAGTCAATGATGCAGACTCCCATGTGCCCAGCTCTAATCCAAGAGCTGCTAGTGCCCATCATGGAGAGATTTCAAAGCTGAAGAGTGTAAGCAAGGCACTGAATACCCTCTAAATGTGAATCAAAAGGCTGGGTGGCCATCCAGGGGGGCCCCCACCAGTGAGTTGTCAGTAGGTCATGGCAGTGTCAGATGGACAGACTCCCTGCTTCTTTACAGGATGAGAGTGTAACCACAGGGGACGAAGAAGTAGGCACAGCTTGAAGTCCTGCCTGTAGAAAAGGAGCTCCAGCAAAAGCTGTCACTCTCCCATTTGGTTTCTCTTTCTGTCTCTCATTCTTCCATCTCCCTGTCTGGCCATTTGTGCTGCCTGCCTGTTTGTTTGTTGGCTGAGTGCCTGCTGAATTATTTACCAGCCTGACTGAATTAAGCAGCAGCAAAAGCAGGCGAGTGAATCCCACCTGAGACTCTTCCAGGGAGAGGGGGGGTGGAGAAGTGGGGTGTGTGTATATGGGTGTTGATACATAGTGCTTAATTAAATGTACCAGGAAAAACCTTGGGGGAGGAGAAACTCCTCTGTTGCCCTGAGACGGGGCTGAAGAAGGCTGAGCACATGGCTAACACACCAGCTCAGGTGGCAGTGTGCCACATCTCCAAGCTGGGTGGGGGTCTTGCCCCTGGGAGTTGCCTTCAGCCCTTGCAAGTGTCATGTCATCATGCTGGGCTGTGGCAGGGCTGTCAAGCGTCCATTCCCTTCCGCCGCATCAGTTGTGTTGTTTGTGATGGTTGTTGTGCCATGTGGGGTTAATTGGGTTAATGAGCGCATTGTACATTATTAGAGGCTGAATTGACAATTATGCTAATTATTGTCTCCCAAAGTGCCACGGTTACTGAGGATTTATAAAAGGACGGGGGTTCTTGTGCCACACATGCTAAATCAGACTTGAATATCTGGACTCCGAAGGACCTCACTTTAACAAATCGTGGTATACTGGGTGTTTAATGCAAGGAAATGTCTCCCGGTTGGCATATGCCTCCCAGCAAGAATGTTCAAGCTTAGCACACAGTCCTTAGCTCATGTTGTTCCTCACCTGTCTGTGTCTCTCAGCAGTAAAGTCCTACCTTTCTGTGATGTATCAGGTCTGGTTACTCTCTGAAGCATGCATGCTCCAGTGTGGTTGCTTGCTCCAAGCCAGTGCTCCTTACTCCTTGGTGGACACAACCTTTTGACTCTGGAACATGCCGTTATCACAGTTCTTCAGACCATAGCACTTGGTTCAAATACCAGAGGTCTTTCCAAGACTCTGTTCTTCCCGTTGAGCTCTGTCCTGAAAAGCAGCAGTCTTCCCACAGGTCACTATTTGCAAAGCTACAGGAGCATGTTCCAATTTGCAGATATGTCCGTTTGGGCTGTTCTTTAGGTTGCATCACTTTGTCATGAACCTTTGTTACTGTCATGTCACTGGAGTAATACCATCCTGGCTCTTCTTACTGTGTAGGTGTCCTGACAAAAATAACCTAATGATGCCTTTGTGCCTTTAAACTAGCTTTGGAACGTTGTTTCTGGACACTGGGCAATTGCAAACTATAAAGCAATACGGGCTTTGAGATGGGTTATCTTCCCTGACTCCACGGGCTCCCATGTGATGTTCACTAAGATTGCTGCTGGCTTCAGTGAGAGCAGAGCTGAGGCTGACAACAGGGCGATGCCCCGATGTGCTCCAAGTTATCCTTATGTTGATTCAACAGGTGCCTATTCAGAGCAGTATAGTACCAGTATATGGGCTGGGCAACCTTTCCAAAAGGCTGGTCAGGTATCTGGTGGTCCATCTGTGCAGAGTTCCATGCTGGCTGCAGTGTCTCCAGTGATTCCTTAGGCACAGCCGTGCTTGTGCAGGATAGCTATAAACCGGGGATGAGTGCAGACTGATGAACTTATGACATCTGAGGCTTAAACAAGGAACTGATACACTTTCTAATTACACTTTTAGAAGATGAGACTGCTTCTCTCATGTTTTTCTTGGAAGAGTTTTCATCTTGCTCAGTTTAGCAGGGAAAGTCATCTGTCCACTAAGCTCCTTGTGAAGCTGGGAGTGCTTTTGGCATGTACGGTACGGAGCATCTTTGTCTTATCCAGCTGATTGAAAACTGGTCCCTGTCAGCTCAGTCTTTCTCATATGGATATACATGCTTGAGTATAGTGGGAGAGACTTAACCCCTCCAAACAGCCTGCTTGCACTTCTAGCTCCAAGACTTCTGGCTTCTTAAGGTATCTCTTCCCTTCCAGAATGTGGCATGTCGGAAGAGGCAACCAGTGCAGACTTGTCCTTATTGTCCATAGCACCAGTTTACCCTACGAGGTAGAATATTGTCTCTGGAAGGTGGTTAAAGAGGGAGCTGGAAATGGCAAGACATAAGATCAAAAGCACATGCCTCATGAATTTATCATGAACTAACTCTGTGGGACTCTTGCTACATAAATCAACTGATAACTCACCATGTAAAAGATCATATACAACAATTCAGCACTCTCTCCCATTTCTGCTATATCCCTCTTTCTGAAATTCACTGTGTGAATGTGCTCACACACACTGCTTTGTTGCAGGGCTATGTATGTGGCACATCAAGGTAATGGATTTTTCTTGAATACCCTGTGCAAGTACTGTCATGTTGTACATCAACAAAAAGTGATTTCATGTTGCATAAAGCAAGAAGTTTAAAAGAGCTGATGACCCTTTTTGGCTTTATTCCAGATGGGGGTCATGTGTCTGGGATACTGCCCAACCTTTTCCAGTAAGTTAATTCCCACTCTTAGAATTGTAGTGGCTGCATTGAGTTGTGCTCCCTTCCATAATGATTACTTACAGAAAGGAAAAAGTGCTTTTTCATTGAACTCCAGCATTCCTCCTCATGCCTTGCCACCATTTTGTGTAGGTGCCTACACTTTGTACTTGCTGTGAAAACCGAGACATCAGGTCCGAAACTGCTGCTGCCAGGAGCATACAGGTCGTTTTCTAAGGCCCTGCAGCAACATTCAAGTCCACATTTCTATAACTGCCCTCCTGTCTATAACTAATTTAATGTATTTCTTTAATAAGAAAGCTTAACTGTCTTGAATCATCAGCAGACATCATTTAGGTAGATTTCAGCAAAGCACTTAATAAGGTATCTCATGAGAATATTGTACTCAGAAAAAACAGGGATTAGCACGTGGCTTGTATGGTAGAAGAGAGGCTGAGGACAGGAGGCTGCACAGGAAGAAAAGTCATAAGAGTGGAATACTTCCAGTACAAGATTGATGTATTTATGAATTTTAATTCTACTACTGAAGTACAGATTCACTGCACAACCTCAGAATTGTGCAGATCCTTTGTACCCACAGGCGTACCAGAGGAGTCGAGGGCCCCTCTGCCTTTATACCCATTGAACGGGGCTTGCCTGCTCTAGTCTCTGCAAGAGGAAATGACCCTTTCTGGTGCTGCCATCCCCTGCTGTGTTTCACAGAGATTTACTGCTCTCTGCTCACTGACTGTACTCAGGAGCCGGTATAAAAGCAAATACCTAAGGGATGCATACGTCAGCAAAACTTGTTCTTCCTGATTACTCAAGTTAGGCCATGGATGGCCTTTGTGTCGAAGGAAGGTTTGTAAGTCTGGATCTGCTTCCTCAGATGAGATCAGAATTCCCTCCTAGGTCTGTTTCTTTTCACGTGTCTGAGCATGGCAGGAGAAAGGGATAGTCCTTCCCAGCATGTCAAAGGAAGGACAACGTTCCTGACTGATAGCAATGTGGAATGGAGAGCTTCTTTCTCTGGCATGTATAACTGAGCAGACTGCTGTATGGGAGCATTAGGGTCAGCCTGCCTCAGACTCACAACACTCAGTGCAGCTGCTACTGCTGGACAATGGCAATGTTAACTATTTCCTTGTTTGGCAAACTTGGCAGGGGGATGATGGAAGAGACGCACCTGGGGGAGCAGCTACTTGGGCAGAATGACTGATGGAGTCCCAGGTTATATAATTTAGAGATGACAAGGAAGAAAATATCATATGAAACTGGAAGAGAAGAAGGAACATAGAATAAAATTAAAACAAAGGGTGGAATATTGTCAGACAATACAGAAAGGGGCTTGCCTTGGCAGCACTCTAAAGAGGATGGTTTTCTTCCCCTTGTCTTTCTCAACCTCTACTCTTTCTCATCTTTCCCTCATAGATATATTAACCAGCTTTCTCCATGGCAAGTCCAGCATTGCTCAGCTCAAAGACTGGTTGATCTGTGCTGGCTGTTTTTGTTGAGATGCTCTTCTCCCTCTTCCATTTTCCTATGAGGGAACTTGATACCAAGAACAAACCTTTTGGATCTGTACCATTGAAAGGAGGTGATATGTTAACAGGGAGAAGTGAAGGGAGCCATCCATGCCTGTCACTTCAGAGCCTTTCCTGTCCAACTTATGGATGTTTGCTAAAGAGGTGTTTTGGTTTAACTGTAGCTTATTGGATTATGTGATTATGGCATTTGAATTCTTTATTAGATCTTTTCTGTCTTGGTCCCTGCGGTTCAGAGGGACTTGTTTTCCGGCCTTTGATGTGTTTGAAAAAGTCAGGCTATTTGTATCACTGCTCCTTTGCTTTGATTTTTTGACTCCTTCTCTGGGGAGATTCTGATGTGCAGAGCTCAGCTTTGTGCATCTGTTGCATGGGATGTCTTTGTGGTTTGTTTTTGTACCGGGCACAAATCACCCCTCGTGCTCCTTTCTTTGCAAGTTGTCATAAAAGCAGGGTATTGCTGACCAGTTCTTTTGGAAAACTTGTGTTTGCTGACAGCTGTGTAAAATTCAGTATTTTAATGAGAGACACAGTATCTTTGGTTGGAGGGAATAGGTGCCGTTGCAGCAATTGTCCATTTCCCCCTCAGGCCCTTTCTCCTGTGTCTGAAAAAAATCTTATCATTATAATTCACTTATGGAAATAACTTCTTCATGTTCTGCTGTATCTCTTCTTCCCTATTGGTTTTGACTGAAGTGCTGGGAGAGGACTCCTCCAACCCCACAGTGGGAAGGGAGAAGCTTCTACTCCTGTTCTTTGCCACAAAGCAGCACCCTGTGAGCAGAATTTCAGGGAAGGGAGATTTGCTTAGCCTGCAAGAAAATCTCAGGCCCAGGCGGGTAAACCCTGCCAGGAATGGTCAGTGTGGTGAACCAACTTATGCTTCATTTGTCACCTGTCAGTGCTGAGCACGATACACTTAATAACACAGCAGTGGAAAGGACAAAGGGGATTTCTGAGGGGAGAAGTGAGGTAAGCCATAATTACCTAGAACACTGAAGGAGAAACTCCATCTTGGAGCTGCTGAGTCTCTTTGTGAGCTCAGATGTTTTCACACACACTCATAACACACAGCACAGCCCCTCCAGTGTGCCCTAACACCTGTCCATGGTTGTGTTCTCTGCAGTGTGTCATACTGGGAAATGGGACCAAATGAAAGGAGGACTGAACCTTTGTGGAATCAGGCAATGAATGCAGTACAAAGATCTACATTACAGTGCAGAGCTCAGGCTCAGTCTGAATTGTTGACCAAGGGAGCAGAGAAGACTCTCCCATGCTTATGTTAATTTTGGAATTAATCTCCCCACCCAGTATGGGTGACCCCGAGGAGAACAGTGTTATTAATGGCCACCCCAGCAGCAGGAACCAAGGGGTTCGCCTTCACTCCTTCTTACCCTGCAGGATGAGCAATTGCCGGTACCTGGTTTGTGTATCCCCAGTCCTGAATGAAAAGTTACTGCTGCATTCTTGCTTTTCCCAACTGAGAACATGCATGTTTTCTCCTTTTGTTCCTGAGTAGTTTCCAGCCAGTGCGATGTCCCTGTAGAACATACCTTCATGTCCCCCATGGCACAGGCTGCTTCAATGTTTAAGCAGAAGCCAATTGGAAACAAGCAATTTGGTGACCTCTTTTTCTCGCCAGGCATAGTTTGGAAATACCTTTGCAAGGGCTGCCAGTGCCCAAGCAGAGATTTGGTTCCCACATCCTGCTGTGTGAGAGCTGCTCTTGTTCTGGGTGGTGACAACTGGCAGAGCAGGCTGGGAGTGCTGAGCCTGCCTTCTACCTCACCCCCAGTACTTGTAGCTTAAGTGGGCCTGAACTATTTTTAAAGGAAACCATTCAAGTGTTGTTAACAACAAAGTCATAATGGTAGCCTCTGACACAGCTGGAAAACATCTGCAAACACTTGGAACAGGTAACAGTTTGATGAGGGCAAAGTTATATCAAACTGCACAGGGCTCATGAGGATTAAAAGCCTTAGCTAGTGGGGTCAGCATGACCTCTGGCTTGGCTTGGAAGCCCTTTGTGTTCAGGAAATATTGGTAAATCATGGCAGCTCCTTGCTTCTGGAGAGTGTCAGGATATAAGATACCAAACAAAAAGATAATTTACCTGATAAATGTAGCCCTACTCCATGGAATTTTCCTCTCGAATTTGCTCATTATTCAGAAGTTGTTGGATTGCTGTGCCATTTTGAAGGGTGGGAAACGAGTTTTTTGTTTTGTCATAGGTTGTCTTTTGAACAGCTGCCTGCACTTCATAACTGTGGTCACTGTTTGTGGTTAAATGACTAATGGTTTACATTCCCTAACACTGAAAATAGTTGTGGTGCAGATTTTGCTGGGATTAGTTTTGTTGTTCTGTTTCTGTAAAGACTTAGGCAAGTGGCTTTCTGCTGATGCAGACAATCATGGAAAGCCTAAAGCTTCATGATTCACAGAAATCATGGCAAGGGCACAGCAATGACCAAAAGAGTGATTCCCATAGCCAAATAAAAATTCGTGAGGTTTCTTCTGCTACATTTGCTCTGAGCAGTGTATGTATGGTCGGGATGTCATGATTTTTATGTGTCTGCTATTTTGGCTTGAGGTCTGTGTGCTGATAGACTCTGAATACAGCAAAAAGACAAGTAGAAAGACACAGTATTCTGTGTCCTCTCCACCTACCACCTCAGGATTACCATTTGACCCCTTCTATTTTTAAATAATTTTATTTGAAATGCCAGGTGAAGTAGATTTGGAAATCTAGCTATTTTTCTGATCATTATGGAGCCATTAACCAAGACTGCAGTTGTCCCGTATATGATGCTGCTATTTTTGATCTTGGGACCACCGCAGGTAATCTTTTTTTCTGTCTTCTCACTTTTCTCTCCTGCTTCTCGCTTGGAGCAGGAACACTCAGAGTATGGAGCAGCTCTTAAATATGAACAACAAAGGCAGCAAAGCTCCAGTGCTCCAGCTGTCACTCACAGTGTCCTCTGGACCCGTGTGGTGCTGTTTGGCAGAGCACTCCAAACTGCTGCTAGGTGAGATGTCCACTAGAAAGACTCTGGGTTTATGGGCCTCTTGTTTTAATTTTCTCAAATACACTCTATGCAGAGTAAATAATGTCAGAAGACCTTGTTGGAAAGACCACGGCAGAAGATCTATATCTGCAGAGTAACCTCTGTGCTGGAGATACTCCCTGTGCTGAGTCAGGACTTCTCAGGGTTTGCAAAGATGGGGAGAGGGCTTGGATTTTTAAAGCTTACTTCAGTTCAGCTATTTTCTTCCAGTTCCAAATATGATTTAAAACTATGTAAGAGAACAGCATAGTTTTCCTCATCATCTCCCTTTTAAAATTTACTCTATTTGGTAATACTTTAAGTAACTGCTTTGTGTCTCACTATATCAATCATCATGGACTAATCCTTGAGAAGGCTTGTTTGTGGGATGTCCAATTGACCTCAATTTAAGCATTCTTGGGAGTTGAGCAAAGAAGCATTTCTCTACCAGCAAAAGAGGGGAATACCTGGATTCAAAACTTGATCTATACACCACTTTGGATCTGCATAAATGGTATCAGTAAGGAGTAGGGTTCTTTGTCACTAGCACCAGGAGAGCCTGTAGGCTATGGAAAATGATGCAGACATGAGGGCATGTTGGCAAATGCAGGTATTATTTCATTAACATTATTCTCTTCCCCTAAAGAAAACACTTCCATCCCAGTTAGATCAGAGGCAAACCCTGTCTTGCAGATTTAGCTGTGCTAGTAAAAGATGTTACCTCACCGACTGATGTTACTCCACACTGGTCACTGGAAGAGCCCCAGGCAAAGCTGAGTGTCTGTTGAAGCAGTTTCGGTCGTTGGCCACGGCAAATTTGTTGGCTCCGAAGAAAATTAGGGAGTGCTCACAAGAAGTGTTCCTTTTGCAAATGGGTGGAAACACATCCTCTGTGAGGACAGAAGAGGTGGGAGGAGTAACCAAACAGCTGGGGGAGGTGAGCGCTGTTTGTGACCGGCTGTGCCCTCAAACACCTTTGTCCCACTGCAGTGACAGCAGAAAACTGTCTGCACGTAGACACATCTTCTGTGTCTACATGCAAATTTTAGATAACTTCTTTACCTCTCTTAAAGAAGCAAAGTTGGGTAGGTACCACTTTGATATAACTTTTAAGGTACTTGCTCAAGGTTATGGGAAGTCAGTGACAGACTTAAAACAGAGCATAGAAGTCCTGGGTCTTTAGCTGTCTTCACTAACCATCAGATGATACTTCCTCCAGATGCTTCAATAAGGGGTGCTATAAAAAGTTCTTGACGTTTCTGTTGCAATTCCTCATTTCCAAAGGGGCTGCCTGCCTTTATGTTTTTAATATCATTGCTTTGAAGCACCATAGCTAGAAGTGACAGTGCCAGAAATAATAACAATAATAATCTGCATAGCACAACGGGCATTTTACCAGCATGTCAGAAGACAAAGGTCTCTGTGTGTTTTGTATTAGCACACTAAAAAAGTCATATTGAGTCTATCTGGAATGTATAGGTGGGAACCTTAACCCCTCATATGCTGAGAAGAAAATTGTATGCAGACTTGAGAGCTGAAGTAAATGAATAAAAGGGCACGAGCTTCATTCCTCTGGCAGTGGGAGGTCTTTCTGGACTATATGCCTTGACAGCTTTGTTCAACCTTAAGTATTTAATATCCATGTGACACCAGAGTAGTTATTTACAAGTATTTTTCTATTTTCTTCAGTCGAATATAATTGTTCTTTACCACAGAGCACACACACAAAAGCTAATCCAAATCTTTTTTTTCCCCCTGCAAATTCCATTCTTATTTCTACCATGGCCCATGATCAAAACCGAAACAATAAAACATACAGCTGTGACATAGGGGAATTGTCCAAAAAGGACGATGTCTGAAGGTTTATGATTAGGTTTTATATTCCCTCTGTCTACAGAGCAGCACTTCCTGAATGTTTCTGTGGTGGGAAAAGCATCCCAGCCATTTCCCCTTGTGGATGATGGTGTAATTAGAGCTGTAAAGAAAGAACCCATGACACTAAAAGGCTATAAGTGCTGCAGATTTAGGACAACAGGTTTCTATGGAAACTGAAGTGAAAATAGGACCTTAAATGGGTGAATAACAATAACACAGAGTTCTCAGTTTGGATCGGTCTGTAAGTTGCAGCAAAATACAGTCTGCCTTTCTGGCAGTTATTTGCATAACCTTTTCCATGGTGCTCTCCATGAAACGTTGTCTGTCCAGCTCTTAGTTTTTATACAGAAACATTTGTTCCTTAAAAAAGAAAGATAAGGATTTCCCAGTGGATGGCATGCACCCATTTATAGATGTTATCAAAATAATTTGAGCTTAATATAGGCAAATAAGCAACACAGTAAGTTATGGCATCCATTCTCATCATTAGTACTACTCATTGGAGTCCTTGGGAGTAGCTGAATATTTTCCTGCAGCTGATGGAATATGAAGTTTTCCTATATCCTGGTTAAGTGATGATGCATGGGAGAGATGAGGCAACACCAGTGATACCTTTGCACATGATACCTGTGTCATTCACTGCATGCTGAAGTTGCCAGTTCTCCATAGCCAATTGTCTCCTGAAATCCTGCTGGAGTGTTTTTCAGTCTGAGACTTGGTCTCATGTTTGCAGTGGAAGATGCTTTCCCTCAGCTTTCCAGTTTCTGAGGAAATTAGGAACAGCCTCTTACTGGCAGGAAACCTTTCCAGAATTTTCAGTAGAATATGCTGTCTTGCATTGGCTGTGCCATGCTTTAGGCAACATCTGAAAATGCCACAGCTAGAAATGCTCGAGGAAAGAACAAAAGGGGACTTGGCATTCTTTGAATTGTTATTTTCTTCTTGTTGAGCATTTAACCACAGTGGAAGAAATAAAACTGCCGTGAGGGAAAGACAGAACTGCTAATGACAGAAATACCCATACGGTGTAGAAACAGCCATGCAAACTTCTTAGTAATAAATACACAAACTCGGGGATATTTGGGTTGTAGATTACAGCTTTCTCTGCAACTAATGTGTATAAGCTAAATATATAGAAATATAGATGTAGCATTAGTACTAAAATCAGTGGCAAACTGGGGCACATCTGTGCAGTAATTGACCCTAAGAGCTTATCATCCCCCTGGCACTCTGAATGGTTCATGGTTCTCTACAGCCTGAAACATGAATTAATTTTGCAAGCAGTGGCTAAAAGTCACATAAGCTGCAGTTTAACTCTTTGCAAACCATCTCAGAAGAAAAGCCAGCTTCATAACATGCTGTGTCTTTCTCCCTGTCCTCATTGGTGCAAAACCAGTGTTCCAAATGGGAACCACTGAAACCAGTCTATTGCCAGTCATGGAGTCTGAGTCAGGATCCTGGTTTGTGGGAACGGAATTTACAGCAAGACCGTGTGTTCAAATGCCACTGATTTCTGGTCTGAAACTTGTGTCTTACCATTTGAGTTTTAGTGAAATAATACAGGCTTCCCTGACTCTCCAGCTTTACGTTTCCATAAAAGAGAGAGAGACCATCTCTCTGTGCACGTGTCCGGCGTCTCCCCTGGCAAGCCAGGCCGATCCATGATTCAGGCTGCTCTGCTTGTGCAAGCTCAGGGCATCATCCAGATGCTGATGTGCTGGCTCCAGACGGGCTCCCCACAGAATAAATGGTGTTAAATTCTTGATCTGATTGGCAGCCCTGGGAATTCAATTCAAGTCCCTGTGGAGAGGCAAGAGAGCATTTCTTTTCTCTGTGGCTATTGTCATGAAAATGAATAAATCCTTCTCCCTCCCCCCCATCCTCAGGTTGTCACTGGCCTGGATTAATTTCGTGTATGGTTTTCATACTCGTTCCGTAGCTGCTTCTTGAGGAGGGGTTTGCCTAATTCTGTGTTCAAGTTTAAAGCAAAGCCAAGCAGCCTGGTAGGTGTTAATCCAGGAAGGGAAGACAAGGAATCTGGCTGAAGCCTCTCCAGCCTGATGGTCTGTGGATGCCCCAGTACAGAGAGGGGCTCATCGGGCCGATGGGAGTGAGGCCAGTCACACTTTAGCGCTGTGTTTCCTTTAACACATCCATCTCACCATCATTCTCTTGTTAAGATATTCTTGTAGGCAAATGTGAGTTACCTGCAGCTGGGCTGAGATCTGTGTGCCCCCCTTGTGTGGCCCCGCTTGCTCTGTGTGACGCGGGGCACGGGGTATTTGCTCCCGGGACTCACCCATGGAAGGAGCCGGCCCCGCGCCGCAGCGTGGGCTGGGTCAGGCACAAATAAACCGGGAGCAGCAGCTGGGACCCGGCGCAGGGGCCGGGCTGAGGCTCAGGCATCACCGAGCGCCTCGGGGATGCTGCGCTGCAGAGCCAGCCCGGTGTCAGAGCAGCGAGCACAGGGACCAGCCCTGACGTGCCTATCTGAGGAACCCATCCAGCCTTTGTTTCAGCAGAGCGTTTGAGCACAGTTAAACTTCACGCTGACAGCAGAGCTTGCAGGGGAAAGGTGGAAAAAAGAGAATTTTGTGCTGAATTTTTATTCACTGAAACTTACTGCTCTGTCTCTTGCCTTTTGAAGGGAAAAGTGATAAAAGAAATTTATATTTGGGGAGGACATTTTTCAGTTTTGAATATGCTCTGTTAAGATATCTGATTTATAATTAAAATTTAATTCTACAATGAAATGAAGTATTTTAATGGAAATTAAAATCTCGCCCAAAACCTCCTTTAGAAAAGGAACCAATATTTCTCAAACAGCTTTATTTATATGTTTAAAATTACTTACATGCATAAGTGTCTTGCTGAATCAGAACTTTAAAAGACAAACCCTTTCTTATCTTAGCTATAATGTCCATTTTAACTTATATAGGACATTAACTATAATAGTTACATGCTCCCTCTTTTATCTCATAATTATAGGTCTTTAAAAACCTTTTTTTATAAGTAATTATTATATGGAACAGGGTTTTTACCTTTAAATGTCATGTATTTGCATAAAAATTTACATATATTAATGCTAATAAGTGACATAGGAAGAGAAGCAGAATTTCACTAAACAGCTCTGAATTAGGACTCCAGTGTCAGAGGTCGGGCTGCCAAATACAGATGGTGGCACCAGCTGTATTCCCCAAATCCTTGCACAATGGCAAAACCCTCTGTTGGTCATCATTCTGCCCGGCTGGGTGGGAGTGCTGACACCTGGGTCGCTGTTGCTGCACTGCAGTGTTAACACCTTGTTGAGCTGAATGAGAAACGTGCACCTCTCTTTAAGGCAATTGATTTACTGATTTATAATCTGCACTCTGGAGGCTCCCAGAGGTTCTTCTGAGGGCGCCGAAGGAGAGTGAGCCTGTTGTCAGTGTGCTTAGATTTGCCATACAAAGCCTAGGACAGCCACCGGGAAATTTTTAGGATCTGCAGCCTGGAAAAGTTTGATAAGTGTTGATTTAGACTGTCAGCAGTTGCAGCAGCCAGAGCTGCTCCTGGTTAAGATCTGGACATTTCCTCTCCAGCCTTCACATGGGGTTCTGGTTCCATTCTCAGCCATTCTGTGTTCACAAAAGCATAAAAAGAGAAAGTGGTCAGGGAGATGTGATTATTCTTAGAAACAAGAGGCAGATTACGCAGTAAAAGAGAGGTTATTTAAGTTGGAGAGGGAGGTAATAATGGAAAGTTATTTCAATTCCAGAAAATTACCAAAAAAAAAAATCCATAAAATAACAAAAAACAATTCCAGAAGCATGTGAAATGAGGATTAGTGTGATGATGCATTTTTACAATAGAAGAGGAGGGAGATACTGGATAACAAATGTTGCTTTGATAGGCAACATTTTTAAAACAGCTAAAGAAAAAGTTCTAGAGTCACATGCAGAACATCACAAAAGGCAGCACTTGGCCAGGAGTTCAGCAGGATCTAAAGAAGAAAAGAGGAGAATTTTCCAAGGCAGAAAAAAACAAGGTATCAAACTCCCGGTGGAGATTATTGAATGTTGAAGCTGCATTTGTGATCTTGAGTCCTGCTCATTGTATCTAAATGCTAAGAATATCAACAGCTGAATTAAAAGGATAGTGACATAAAATGATAAAGCTACAAGAACCCTGTATGTCAAGGCATAAACCTCTGACTTATGCCCTCTAGAAAGGAGCTTTCCCTCCGGGCAGACTGGTCCGTAATTTACCCACTGTGAAGCTCCCCACATTTACATCTTTGCAAGGGATTGTTTAACGAAAAGGAAAAGAACAAAAAAAATCTAGTTTATGAAGCACTGAAATCCCCGAGTGCAGCAAATCCTGAGCCGCTGAACAGTTCGGTCGCCGGGCAGCGGGGGAAGCTCTTGGACGTGGGTGGAGCTGCAGTGTCTGCGGCCCTCCCACCCGCCACCCGCCCATGTCGGGTTTGGAATGCGAAGGAAAGCTGAGCGGGCTTGAAGGGGAAATTATTTTTCTGAACTTGTTTGAATGTTGACGTGAATTTACCATGTTCTGTGAGAAATACTTGAGTATCTGGAAGCCTTTCTTCTCCAAGTTAGTGCAACAAATCTGCACTGACCCAAAGCAGCCTTCCCCAGCACCTCAGTCTCTTAGAGAAGGATTTCTTTCAAAGCACAAGCCTCTCACATACAAGCTAAATGAATATATTTCCATTTAGGAAGTAATTAATTTATGATGAGTAAGGGCTGAAAAGGACACAGTTACAATGGGGGCACTGTAGCCAAGTAGTATCATCATTTAGGTGCAGCATTTGTATCTGCAGATAAATGGCGAGGCTGTAATTGTGTTGTTCAGTCCATCTGTGTAACAGGAAAATGGCTCATACACAGGTGACTCTAGGGAAGGAAACGGTGCTATTTTCTTTGAGATCTGCCTTTGTGCTATTTTAAGATGGCATCATTTTTGAATAGCAATAGTGGTAACTTGCTGTGGTTTATAAACCTTTAACTCAGCAGAGGCCCAGGATGAGAAAAGAGCCCACCTACCTGCATAAAAGTCATCCCCCTGCATCTTGCTTGCAGTTTGAATACTAGAAAAGCAGGGCTTTTTCAGCCAAATTAATATGTAAAAGCTAAGCTATTTCCAGTTGTGAGACATCTGAGGCAGTTTTAGTGTCCGTCTTTGGGATTATGATTTACACCATGTATGCCTTTTGACCATGGCATAGAATAGCTTTAAAGTATGTTCTGATTGAACATGTGCTGCTGGCATCTTTGTATTGGTATGGGCACAGTCAGAAGCCACAGGCATCTAGAGCACAGCTTAGTGTCTTTATGAGCATGTACTTTTTATTTTTTTTTTCCTTTATGGCTTTGATTTAGAATTTTTTTTTCTCCTTGAGTCACAGTGAAAAAAAAGACTAGATTTTTTAATTTTTTTTTGTGTGGAAAAAGGCAAGAAAGTGTTACCTTTCAAATCTGTAACAACTGTAAAAAGAAGTTTTGGCACAGATGAAATCTATGTACATTCAAGGAACATTTCAGAAAGTTTGGTACGTGACATTACTGGAAAGGGGCACAAAAGGTAGATGAATGCATTTCACAATTTCCATTCATATGCACGATTCTGCAGCCAGGGGTACCAGTGTATTCCAGAACAGCCCTGGCTGTCCAACTGGGGAGAAGTGAGCACAGCATCCTGCCCATCCCTTGGGTGAGACAGGCAGAATCAGCCCCAGTGAATGCTGAGAGGCAGAATTGCAGGGATGGGATCTTGAGTTTGATGCTTCTGTTGACCAGTACAGCTGGTTTGTGCAATGCACTGCAGAGGTTCTGTGCGTGTTTATTGCTCCAGAGGACAGCGCATGCCTTGGCTATCAGCATTAGTAGTTGTTACTGCTCAGTGTTGGGTCATTATACTCATTTGTTAGATGCAGAGCAGTTGCTGCAGATTACATTGATGGCATCTGAACAGATTAGTGGGAGCTGCAGTTTGCTGCAGGGCAGCAACCCATGTGAGAGAGATTAAGGGTCAAATTCTGCTCCCCAGTATACCATTGTAAATATCAATAATCCAATTGATTTTATCAAAGTAACTCTGGATTTAAACTGGTGTGATTAAGGGCATCTGACCTCATTGTTTTGTTTGTTAATACACACAGCACTGTACAGCAGCAGCCTTTGTCAGGGGTTTGAGAGGAAGAAGACATTCCAATACATTGCTAAGATTTTTGAAGGAGTCTAAATAACATGAGCCTTTCATTCACTGCAATGGTGCCATGTTTAGGTGTCTGAACAGCTCAGCCATACAGTGTAAAATGGAAATTATTTTCAAATGCAGTTTTATCCAGCAACTGAAAGAGAAAGCTCCCATTTCTGGCTGAGCTGTGACCAGGCTGCAGGGTGGTGCGGAGTCAGCAGGGTGCACGAGGTATAGAACACTGATCATATGAGATGAACAGGCTGTGAATGCAAGTAACATTAGTGGTTACTCATGGATTTAGTACTTGGATTTAGTACTTGATCTTATTACCACCAAAGCCTATAACAAAACTTCCCCCGGCTCTAGGGGGAGGAGAATCAGACTTGTTCTCTGAGAGCACAGCCACTGTGTGTGCTGCAGAGAGAACAGTGCATCGAAATGCAGATTACACCGGTTTGCTGCAGCGTCAGGGAATCTCCCGGTGGTGTGTGCTCTGTAATAGAAATGTCACTCAGCCTGCCTGCTTTTATAAATAAGCAAGGTTATTCTAGTAGTACTCTTGTTAAATTCGCAGCTGCTAAAGCAGCTCTGAGTGGCAGGGGTAAGCCAGCTTCACCTCCAGCCACCCTGGATGGCTGCAGGGTTTAGATTCTTGTTCCTCCAAGGAAGAACGGCAATTTTCTTCTCACACCTTCCACCTGACCTTGCAGTTCTCTTGCAAAGCACATGTTGCAGGGAGGGTCATGGCAGGGGTGTGGGACAGACAGATTTATCCTTGCAAAGGGACGTAACCTTTGCCCCTGTTGCCCTGTAGCTCTGCTATGAGCTTTGCCTCCTGGAGTAGAAGCAGCCAGGAACAAGTGCCTCCGTTGGCAGTGTGGGTGGCTCTGTGGGAGGCTGGGGCTCACAGAGGAACAAGCAAAGTCCCCTGCTAAACCTGAGTCCAGGGTCTTGTCACCTGCCCAGAATCACTTCTGCACCTGGTTGTGTGTCTGGCTGCAGTCTGCTGTGGGGCTGTTTGCACTGTGGTGGGCCAGAGTGGCCAGCAGCCACTGACTGACTGATAATTCTGTAAATAATGAATGTGCCAGAGTTTAATGGGATGGCTACAGGGCCCTTATCCAACCCCTTCAGGACAGGGTCTGTCTTTGAGCCTTGTGATCTTTTGATCTTTGGATTTCAAGATTGCATCAATGCTGATTCTTCCCGGGAACTTGGTCCTCCCACAGATGACCAGCTATCGAAACGACAGTCACAAACATCTCTGGCCTGAGTCCAACTGACTCAGTTGGTCACAGTCCCCATCTTAGACTGAAGGCTCTCTTATTGTGGCTTATTGTTCATCTTTTTGGTCTGAAAACTGATTGTGCTTGGTTCTGGAAGACAGCTATGTGGAGTCCTGTGCTGTTGATTTTAATTAACTGTCTGAATGAAAGGAGCCTCCCATGGAAGTGTTGAAGCTTTAACTTCCGAGAGAGGAAAGCTGTTGTGTTGTGCAATGGCAGCAATGACTGTGCCAAGGCTGACTTAGCTTGCAGGTCTGAGGAGTTTCTGTTACCAGTTACTCCATTCATGAAAAGAAAATTCCATTCATCTTTCTCTACTCAATTATACCCTCTGTAGGCTACAGGGATTTAACCCACAGCATTCAGAGTAGGCATTTTGAATCACTCATTTGCTTCCTTGACTGACCCATTGTATTACCCTGACTAGCAGCTGTGTACTAGGACTGCTAACCTTCAGTGCGTTAGTTTATCTCCCAATTTTCTGCTCTCAAGAGCTGGGCTCTGTAATAGGCCAGGGAGGTTAGAATATCTGTTTGAGCATTAAATGGATTTATGCAGCTTTGACACAGCCAGAATCACTGCTTCTCAGCTCTGTCATTGTTACTATAACAACTTAATTATTTGATTTCCAGTTGCTACTGTATTGTTGTTGTAGGCACTGTATAAACATACAAAAAATGATGGCCTCTGCCCTGGAGCTCTTGCAGCCTTGCATACACAACAAGACAGCAGACTGATGCAATGAATGGATATTGCCAGACAATTAAAAGTGTAAAGCAGCAGTTGGGCTTTAGCCTCAGGTCCTCATGGCTGGCAGGTGCCAGTCTTGTGGTTATGTTCAGGTTTGCCTTCTCCTGGATGCATTTGGGCAGACCTGCTTGTATATCATTTATGCAAGTGTATATGCTTTGTTTTGTGTTTAAATGTTGTAAAACACGGGTTTCGTGCAGAGCTTGAATGAGACAAAAGCCCGAGATAACTGGTGGGGCACCGTCCTGTGCCAGACAGAGCCTGAACAGCTGCTGACAAAAGCCACTGATGGATAGTTGAGGGTTTTCACTGCCCTGACCCAGTTTCATTACATAATCTGAGTTATCAGTATCATTCCCATGACATCCCTGACTTCCTCTGTTGGCTTCCTCCGGTTATTCACGTATTTTAGTTCATAGAGATGTTGGGAAAAGGAGACTCCTGTAGATTCTTCCCCTGACTATGGACACACGCAGTAGCTACTCTGAAGGCTGATTTTGGTTCTAGGAGGTGTCTACTCAAGCAGAAAATCCAGGCACATGTTCTACACAATTAGTCACACTGGGCAGATAATGAACTCAACAAAAAACACTCAAAGTCAACAGTTGTGGCAAGTTGTTGGCAAATATTCCAGATAAGTAAGGTATTCCAGGAAGTATTGCAAGTATTCTGGTGTGTAGTATGTTTGCATAAACTGTGAGATAAGGCTGTATTACACTGTTAAAATGATGATTGAAAGTATCTGTTTCTGGCTGGTTTGTTTTTTGTTGGTTTGGGATTTTTTAATAGTTTTGACTTGAAAGGCTTGAAATTTTAATAATTTAACAAATTGTGGTTAAGCACAGTCGGTACTGTTGCAGTGATAAGAAGTCATAGTACAAAGGCAGATACAGTGCTATTGGTTCCTAGTGGGCTGTATTCCAAGCCAGGCAGGAGGAGGTGAGGACAATGCCTGAGCGCAGGAAGAGCCAGGAAGGATTGCCTTGAGGGAAAGCAAGATTCTGCCATCAGCTGGTTCCAGTGAGCAGCTGCTCCACTCCTGCCTCTGGGCTCTGACTTCCTGCAGCTGATGGGTGGTGTTTTGCTTCTGTGTGAAACAGCAGCCCCTGCAAGGTCCTTCCAGGCATTTCGTGTGCAGCTGTTTGACAAGAAAGAGGGGAAGGGTAGCAAAGCAGTGCTGCAAAGGAGGAAAAAGCAAGGGGAACATGCCTCTGCATATCACTGTGCTTTAGGCAGTGCTGCAAGAGGTGACTGTCCCATTTTCCCTAAAGGAGTAGTGAAATCTGCATAGAATGCCTTTCAGAAAAGCCCTGCCTGGCTGGGGAGGTTTGTAGGTATCTTGGTATAACAAAGGGGTGAATCTTTCCAGCACAGACTGAGCCCCAGGCAAAGCTCCAGACAGGAGCTGCGTTTGACATTGTGTGACTTGCTTGTAGAGATGTGGGGAACCACAAGCTGCACGGGCATTTGCTTCCTTCATAAACCCTAATGTGCTCTGCGTGACACCAATGAACAGGGTTAATCATTTCTGTGTATGTCAGTACCTCAGGCACTAAAATCTGATGAGAAGCTGCTCTGATACTTGTCTGTTAGTGCTGGAGTCTGATGTGTCACAGTTTTATAAAACTGGCCTCTCTTATTTTTGCATCTTCTTCAAAAATCAGTTTTTCTTCCCTTTCTTGCTTTGTTTCATTGCTGGGCAAAGCATGGTCTCTTCAAATGCATCACCCTGCACTGGCATCCAGGTTTTTTGTCTGTTCTCCATTTCAACAGACTTTGCAGAAGACGTTATTTATATCACTGAAGTTTGCAGGATCTGACTTGTCTTCATCCGTATGTAACTAATAACTCTTTGATAAATTAAACTTCTACCCAAGTAAGCATGTAGTATCCCATCATCTTTGGAGTATGTGTTCTTGCTCCCTAGTTTTGAGATATCAGAATGGAACAGGTTTCTTTTGGTACTTATTTAGCAGACAAAAGAAACAAGCAATATCACCAATCTCTGATTTAATTCATCCATAAAAGCCAGTGTTTGTGTTTTTTGTGTTTGTTGGAAACAATCACCAAAGTATTTTTTTCCAACATTAGAGATCTTTTCTGGCACAGCAGCCTTTTTGTCTTAACAGACTTTTTTTGAGGTCTGGCTGCTTTCATGTTATTTTCGTAAGCCCTCTTTGCTGACCCTAAACTTTTTGATATATTCAGCTTTTGAAGTACTAGTTGTTATTGCCCATTTTGTTCTGGCTTCTCCGCTGTTGTTTTCTTATTGATGGCCTTGCAGACTTCTGTCCACTGGCTTTTAATGAACCTTCTCTCTTTCTGAAGCTCCTTCAGAAATGATGCATTATACGTGAGATTACATGTAATGAGGAATCTTTGCCTGTCCAAAGATTTCTATCTCCATGGGACAGGTGTGTGTCTGGACTTTGCAGGAATGCCATGGATAAGGAGATTGTCAAGAATCTTGGATTTCTGTGCTGCAGTTGCAGGCTTTGGTGGGGAAAACATGAGAAGTAAGTACCACAGCAAAGGAATGTGTGTAAAAGCAGTCAGTAGTAAGCATTTTCTTGTCTTGAGCTGGACAAAACAGTATTTTTAGTTGAAATCAGTGCAGTAGCAATTGTACTTATATATGGCATGGGAAAGCTGGCAGAATTGGGACCATAATTTTTACAGCAATGGGCTTGAGAAAAACAGCACTGAGCTGAACAACCCCTTCACAAATGGCCATTTCAGGTGAGCCTGTGCAGGACAAACCAGGCTTCTCAGCAAACCTAATTATTCCAGGCTGAATGCCATATTAACCCAGCTGCATTGCTTCCAGTTCCTCCCTAGTGCTGAGCAAGCTTAGCTCTAGTTATCTGCTTGGCTCTACGTGGCAGAGATTCATCCTCCTCCCTTCCCACTGCTTTGGTTACTTCTCTTTCGGGAAGGAGATGAAGTGAGTGTGGCTTTGTGCCAGCACAGGTTACTGGGACATCTGCACTGCCCTGTACTGCTGGGCCACCCCTCTGTGTGAGCCTGGCGAGAACGACGGGTGTCAGCAGAGCCTTGGGACTGCTACCTTTGGGAACACTGCTGCTAACACTGGGCACACACCTACCACTTGGCTAGGAAGGTGAGACTTGTGGTCTGAAAACTTGGGTGGGGTCTCAAGAAACACCCTAGCAAATAAATGGTTAACCAATAAGGCAGAGCATAGAAATAGGATGGAGGAGTGTAATTACCATGGGATAAGCAAATGATTAGAGTGTTATGATGCTCAAAGTATAGCCCTAGAGTCAGGTGCTTAATTATTAATATTATTATTCATGGATGGGTCTTTATGATGTGGGAAATGAATATTTCTGGCACTGGAAGGAGATGTAAGACACCAGTTTAATATGCCAAGCAGGGCTTACGAGAGAGCGGTGTGCTTCATATAAATTAAATCTACCCGTTAGCCACGTGTTCTCCACTGGGGATGGCTTCTTCATCTTCTTGCTTTCTAAAGCTACTCATAAAATGTGAAATTAAAAAAAAAACAAACCCTCCTTTTAACATTTTTGCAGGTAAATCAAAATGTTCAAAATGGAGGAGAAAGATAGGTACAGGAAGACATGGATGTGGGCTCAGGGGAGGCAGGGCTGAGAGCCTGGTCTCGGTGATGAGCTCAGGACTGTTTTTCAGGTAGCACTAGCTGCATTCTCCTTTCATTTAGGTACCTCATAACCTCACAAATCCATGGAATGTATGTGGTTAGCAGCACACGTCGGAGCAGACACTAAACAGCACTCATACAGCTTTTGTGCTGACATAAGCGTCAGCTGCAGCATGCCCAAGGCCAGGCATGCTGATCTTTGCTTGGGAACTGTTGTCAAATCGGATGTTTTGGTGTCTATTTGTTGCATTCTTGTGCTGAACTCTTTCACAGCAAAGGCTTGTTTGTCTGGGACACAGCTGTCCATGGTGGTGATCTGGCTGATGTATCTGTGGACCACTTTGGAGGCCATTATGTAAAGGCCTGGATTAGTACTTATTTGTACAACCTTATAGACTAGATTCAAATGGGCATCCCAAACATATCCAGGAAAAACAGCCAATGACATGGCTGTAGTGAAATAAAAGGAAAAGGTTATTTTGCTTGGCCTGCAGTCACTGGGGCCAATGTCAGCCTTTGCAAATCTCAAGGCTCAGGCATTAGCTGTCCTTGGAGCAAAGAGTTGTGTCTCTGTGTGGATAAGGGGGTGTCAGGTAAAGCCTTGTTCTCGAGGCAGGCAGTACAGAATGGAGCAGAGGCAGAAAAAGTGGTATATAAAGTGTTGTAGGGAATGGAGGCTGTGTGCATGCTGAGCATGCTGCCACACTTCCAGGTGAGGTTTCTTCCCTGTGGGTATCTGGATTTTTGGCAGTGTGGCTGTTGAAACTGTGTTCATCTTTCACTCCAGTCCTAAAATGATGTGCTCTTGGAAGGTGCCTCTGTGTGTGGTAGGGCAGAAAAGGAGGGGGAAGGATACGTCTCCTCCTTCTTCTTTCCCTCTCTCTCTCTTCTTTTTTTTTTTCTTTATTACAATCACAATCCTGTTTTTTTGATCTTGCTTCCTGCAATATTATGAGGACTGCAATGGATTGCTATGGCAACTGACCAACCAGGCCTGCATACTAAATGAAGACACCTCCATGAAGGCTCACAGGGGAAGGAGATAAAAGTGTAAATGTTACAAACAAATAGAAGAAACTCCAAACAACAGCAGTAGCACCATGTGGATGGGTGATACTGTGACATAGGATGGAGGAACACAAGGATTAAAGCCCAGGATTGATGGCCAGCCTCGGGGCCAGAATTTTTTGTCGTGCAGCAGCAGGATAGAAAACTCACATTCTTCTGCTCCCCTGTCTCCACACCACTCACCACAAGCAGATACCCAACACACACGTGTGCCTGTAAATAGAGGTGGACTGCTAATTTGCAGGGAGTTGGGGGAATGGCTGTGTGAAATCAGAGATGCAAATGTTCAATTATTGCAGCTTGACAGTGATGAATGGAGAGGGGAAGAGGGGCTGCATGGCTGGGTTCCTCCTCTGGGTACTTCTGTTCTGGTTGGTCTGAGCTGCATCCCTGTCCCTGTGCCGGTAGCTCTGGGGAGTCCTGGGCAGGAGCAGGGAACATAACAGAAGCAAAATGCCTGTCTGGCATGGGGCAGGGACAGCTGGCAACAGGGTAGGTCTTTTCTGTTTAATAAAACAGGGGAGAGATGTTGGTTCCTAAATCTCTGGCAGAGGAGGCAAGGAGGTGGGGAGGGTATGTTTTTCCCCAGCATACTTGTCTTTATCTCCACCTTCATCTCTCTGCTGTACTGGATGTCCCTCCAGTCTCCCACCCACAAGCCCATATGGCATTTCCCCCTCCCCTCAACTGAAAGGAGCCAGCCTTTTTGCCAGAGAAGGAGGAGGGGAGTGTGTGGTGGGAGGGAGGGGGAGGTTGGTGCCGCTGTTAGGGCCAGATGGCCCTAAAGGGCTCACTCTGGCTCAGACCTTTTCAGCTCCTTTATCTCTGCTTTTCTTCTTCCAGCAAAACGGACAATTGAACCTGGCACTGCCATTAAAAACTCCTGGGTACTTTCATCCTGCTGGGCTGTGGGATGAGCGGGGTGAGCCCAGAAGAAATGCTGTGTATGGAGGAGTCTGGCAGGTGTGTCCCAGGCTGAGGCCTCTTGGAGCTTGGCACAGAATATGACAACCAGTGCCCTCTGAAGAGCTCCAGGAGCCTTCCCTAATTTCCCTGTCGTTACTGTCTGTGCTGTACTGAGCACAGACTCCCATTTGTCTTCCATGGGGTTGCATTGGGGCACAAGGGATGACAATTTTGCCCTTCACCCAGAAGGAAAACCACTGAGTGTTAAACCAACACATTTTTATAGGCAGGGCGAAGCACTTACTCAGTCACCAGGCAGCCTCTTGAAATGAGGTGCAGAGACACAAACCTGATAAAGGAGCAAATTTCCGCAGAGCAGAACAGGTGACAGTGAGTGCTGGAGAAAGGCAGACCTGCGTATAAATGAATGAACCCTGCTGAAAGACAGTGTGCAGTGAACAAAGTGTGTATTTAGCAGTACTTCCACCCAGTTTTAATGACTTGGAATCCCGCACAGAAAATCAAGCAGTGTTTTTGTTCGGGGCTCTGATTTTAGCAGCGCTGTTTGCAGACACCAAATTGACAGCCAGCAGCAAGACTGTGCTGCAGAGCACTGCTGGGACAGTGACAAGGCCAGCATGTTTATGGCATGATTCTGCATACAGTGCTTCATACACATCAGCTCTCCTTCACAGTGTGTCTTGCTGCAGAATTAATGGCTTTTTTTTGGTATCAGCATCCTCCTTGGCCTGTTCTAGACAGCCACGCTGCAGAACTGCAGCTGACTTGACTGTGCTGTTTTACTCTCCGCCAGCTGCACTGTGAAGCTGTCTGGGTTCACATCCTGTAGCTCTCTGAGCTGTGGTAAGATGAACCACTCTTGAAGGTATTTTTCATTGTGTTTGTTCTGTTGTATACTAAAGGGTTGGAG
Source organism: Oxyruncus cristatus (assembly GCA_013399855.1). Lineage (NCBI taxonomy): Eukaryota > Metazoa > Chordata > Aves > Passeriformes > Cotingidae > Oxyruncus > Oxyruncus cristatus. Next base: position 521,466 of record VXAY01004936.1, on the reverse strand, counting down.
AGGTATTGGAACTTAAGCAATTCAGTGGATTTAAGTTACCAAAATGAGAAACCCCTGCGGTGTTACAAACCTTCCTGGGCACCACAGTAGCATGTTGCTGAAGTCATTGTGGGGCTGCTCATGGCAGACTTATGTGTAGCAAGGAAATCTCATCCCACTGATACATGCACAACATTAACAGACTTGTTAAATCTGAGATGCTGAGCAAAAGGTTTGCACCACTGATTCTTTCCTCCACTCCCTGCAGCTGGGGTATAGCTCACACATTTGCATGTGTCACTGTGGCCTCCCTCCCTCTCTGTGTCTGTGCCCCAAATGGGTGTCACCATAGTCCTCCCTCGTGTAACCAGGTACTCTTTCACATGGGAGTGGAGACACTTCAAAGACTTGCAGAAATGGTCCCTAAAATGCACCAGAGGTGTGGCATGGAGGGGCTAAAGTAGGCAGTGGCCTCAGCCTCCTGTCTGGTGGTATTGGCAATACTAAGATAGCAGGAAACATCTCATATACCAGGACTAGTAACAACTACATAAATTTATAACTAGAGGTTCTGTTTAGAACATGTGTTGAGGAGGGCAGACCTGTAACAAGTGTTCTGAATTAACCTTCCTGCTGCACACAAGCCCCTTTCGGTGTGGTAACTTTGTAAAACACTGGATTAAACTCTGAACCTCTCCAGAGGCTGGGGAATGCTGATCCCAAGACGTCAGTCTGAGGAGCTCTGCAGGAGTCAGGCTTTGATTGCCAACATTGTGTTCCCACAAAATTCTGCATCCTTCCAGGAGTGGGCTTCAACCCTGTGACCCTTATACAAAATATTTGCAGTTGATTTTTCTTTGCCATTTTCAATAAGTTGTTTCTTTGCCAGTTTTAATGTGTTGTTATTCCATTCGTGGGGCTGTAGCAGGCTCCCTGTAGTTGGTAATTAAACACACTGGAAATTCTTGTGCTTTCATTTTTGACCAAAGACCCTGGGCTGGCTGGCACAAAGGGATAAGGTTTGCTGACTTTGGTGCAGGAGGCCCCGAGTTCAGAGTTGCTTCCCTTTCTCAGCACTTTTCTCTTTCTAATGAAAACAATAAAAAGAAGAGCGATGTGATCAGAAAGCACTTGACAAGTACAAAAATATTGGAAATGGGATGTTTACTGCAAAAAATGGGATGAAGTTAGAACAGGCTGGGCCTTGAAATGGGCCAAGTTAAATAAGCAGCAAGTCCTGATAACTTGGCCCCTTTTTTCCAAGGTTCATACACCCACATATGGGATCTCAAAAGGGTGAACCAATGTAACCCTAATTGTGTCTTATTTATCTTGGCTGCTTAAACAGCTCACCATGCTGTAACTTGGCCCCTTCCACAGTGATTGCATCTTATACAGTTGACCTTTTCTTCCCCCTCCAGTTTTCTGTATGTGCTACAAGTTTTCATGTCAGATATAATTATCTGAACCCCCGTAGGCTGTAAGGATAAGGTTTCAGCCATTTTTGGCAATGGGGTTCTTTCCCAGGGCTGCAGATGGGTTAGGTGAACCAGATGTACTCAGATAAGTTTGTTGCAATTTCTTTCTGGGTTTTGGGTTGTGCTTCAAAGGATGGCCTCTGTGCTTAGGGGTTAGTTGCCTTATAAATTGTAACTTACGTTTTTGCCTTTGTGTTGAGGGTATTTTTTATTTCGTTGAAACCTGGCTTAAACTATCATGTTCTTGTATTCTTTTTTAGAACTTGGGAAGTGACAGTTGCGTGTGTTTGCTGGTATGGAAGTGCTTGGACTACGGTTGAAAAATAAAATACTGAAATATTTTGTAAATCAGAGGCAGCTCTGTTGCTGCTGTACTGTATCACCTGCAGCAAGCTCTGTGTCAGGGGCTGCTCTGTAATGGGACCAGATTAACTTGAGAGATCAAGACACTGTCTGGATGTCAGAGCTGTGTGTGTGTGCAACTGCACAACCAGCCTTCTGCCTTCCCCTGGGCCCCCACAGCCACCCAGCCACTCCTGCAGCTGCATCTTAGTCTGATTCTTACAGATTACTGGTGGGCTGGGAAGTAGACAGATTGGTGAGCTGGTTAATTTATTCTGTTTTAACAGTATTATTTATACTGAGAGACTACAAAGAGCTGTCGGAGGTCACACTGCCCCTTTCACTGGACACTAGAAAAGCACATGGGCAGGACTTAGGTCTACTGAGATAGAAACCAACCTTAGTTGTGACCCTGATTTTGCAAAGAGAAAATGAGGAAGATGGAAAGTAAGGAATTTGGCCAAGGCTGTGCAGAGACTCTGGCTGAGCCAAGAAGTAATATTAGCTACCCCCACCCCTGTGCAGGGCATTCATTGAAGTTTTCTCTTTTAAAATTTCTCCATCTTGGTAATTCCTTGCTGAGTTCCAACCCCTTTTCTCCACCCACGCCCCCACCTCTCCCATCTTTCGCTCTCTCACCCCCATCCCCTTAGAGCCACGATACGTATTTGCTAGGAACAGCATCATTTTGGAAACAGCACAAAATGTGTTTCAAGTGATAGCTCTGTTCAGCTGCACCACATGTAAGCGGTGGAAGTGAAGTGTAAAGAGCTCTCTGGCTTCTTTGTGTCCGTGAGTTGGTGGGGTTGTTTCTCCTCCCTGCAGATGCCATGCAGGAGCACCTCCTGAAATCTGTTAGAGCCCCATTCCCTGACAGGGCCACACACTGAACTCGGCTGAGCCCCAGCTGCACTGACTAAAGGCCGTCAGAGCCCACAGTGCTCAGACCCCTCAGGAATTGGCTCCAAGTTTTTTTTTTTCAATTTCATGTTTTTGTCTGTTTGGGAGGTGACCAGTGGCACTTAATGTGGGTCAAGCCTGGCAAACTGATCTCCATGGCAACCCTTAATGAATGCCATTGGCTCAGTGGTTCCATCCCTGCATCTCATTAAATTTCAATGACTTTCATGGGGCTCGGACATGTAATTAATATCAAACACATGGTATTCAGCAGGATAAGGTTTAACAGCAGGCAACTTGTGCAGGAGCAGGAGAGTGACGTGAGGGGAAATGTTTGGGCTCTGTCCCCAAACATGACAGGAACAGACGGCCCGTGAAAAAGAAGCGGGAGGCAGAGCCTGGCGGTTGCTGCTCATGGCCCAGCAGAGCCACCGACAGGCTCTTTAGCCCTGTCTGCTCTGGTGGAGATTGGGAGCCAGTTCTGTGGTTGGGGCTCATGTATGTTCAGAGTCGTTCTCAGCTGCTTTGTGACCAGTGGCCAAATTGCTGAAGGCAACACAGAACCACTGTAGGAAATGGGGTCACATGTGCTGGCTAAAGAAAACCGCTGAAAGGCCCGGGAGATCAGAGCAAACAGCTCAAGGCAGGAAAACAAATGCAGTTGCATTTCTTGGGTTTCTTTTCATTGTGTACGGGTACAGCCTCCGTGGCACATTGCAAACCCTCCCTGTCCCAGGCATGGCTGCATCACAGAATAGCTTTCAAAGCCCTCACAAGAAACCACCATGAACTGGGAAAAATCTTGTGCTTATCGTTGGAGTTGGGTGAATCATAAGAGTCTTCAAAGCAAGGAAGAGAAAGTCAGGCTGGAGATGCAGCAGTAGGAGCAGCAACCACGGTGTTTGCACAGAGACCACTTGAGCTTCTCCCCATTCAGCTGCACAGTAGGGCCAGGGGAGCCTTGTTCTCTAGGGGAAGGGACAGATGCCAAAATAAAGGGAGGGGAGTGGTGAGGAGTGATTTTTGTCATTTGCCAAAATTAATTTTGAATTTCTTAGGGTTTGTCTGCCTCTAGTGAAGATCTCAGTCATTTCAGCTGTATTAAAATCTTCCAGCATATTATCTCACATGGCTTAATGTTATCAGACGTGAAATGAAACAAAAAGGTGGGGGGGAATGGTAGAAATAACCTCTGCTAATTACTAATATGCAAAGTGAGTAACAAGATGAAGAAATAATGTGCTATCAGATACAATCCTGGGGTTTTTAAAACGAATTATTTCATCTTCAACTGCATTGCTGCTATTCCCCAGGGAATAATATACAATTCCCACAAGGACATGAGGGTATAATTCAATGGCAGCTCTGGTGAAGTTATATTCAGTTTAATGAACGTCGGTGGGAAGCTAAGATTGAATTATTGCCCGAGTGCTCTGTCAGGTTGCCTCATGTTGTTATGCAGGATATAAAGAAAATTATTATTGACAATACTAAGGAGATTCATTTTGTGTGAGTGAAGAAGGTAAAGGAGGTGTATTGAATACGTGACGTAGTGGGAGAAGGTTAATCACAACTGTAATGTGGGATGGGGAGATCGATCATGCGTGGATCACAGGGATGGGTATTTAATGTGTGTGTGACACAGCAGGGGAAGTTTTACTGGCCAGGATGTGTGGAAGGGACAGCGCTGGAGGCAATAACAGTGACTTACTGTGTGACTCGTAAATAACAGCGTGGGCAGGATGGCATTCAAAGATCCTTGTGCCCACCAGAAGGTGCAGCAGTGGGGAGAGAGTGCATGGGATTTCTGGCAGGGTTGGGGGAAATTCAAGGCATCTCTGTACGTGTGCGAAAAAGAAAACCCCGGAGAGCCTCTGCCAACTTGCGAATGGCAGAGCGATTTACGCTCGTCCTCTCTGGCCATTGGGTGGCAGCATCTTGATGTGCAAAACGAGCATCTCCAGCGCCCTCGTTCCGAGCATCCCAGAGGCGCCCCCGGAGGGCTGGGAGTTCGGACGCAGGGCCTCGTCACACCGAGGAACACCTTGTCCAGGCTCCCGGTTACAGCGTAGTTATGGCCCTCAGTTGTGCCTGGGGAGGTTTCGATTGGATTTTAGGACAAATTTCTTCACTGAAAGGGTTGTCAAGCATTGGAACAGGCTGCCCAGGGCACTCGTGGAGTCGCCATCCCTGGAGGTATTTAAAAGACTTGTAGATGGGGACATGGTTCAGTGCTGGACTTGGCAGCGCTGAGGGAACGGTTGGACTCGATCATCTTACAGGTCTTTACCAACCAAAATAACTCTGCGCATCTGTGGTGCTGCAAGGGAGGTGTGGCAGAATTGTAACCTAAACTCGGTTCCTGTAGGTCCCATTTAATTTCCCCATGTGGCACAGCTGGACGCTCCAGTCACACACACTGGGGATTTGCTCCCAGCTTTCTGGGACACCAGCTCAGAGCCTGGGGAGGGTGACGTTGGAACACATTGCCATGTGCCAGATGAAGGATGGCAGAGATTCTCAGGGGGTATCCCTGTACTGGATAGGCAGATGAACCTTGGAAACTTTTCGTATAAAGCTGGAGGGCAGTGAAGAGGATGCTGGATAGTTTTCTGAACTGGCCTTGCACTTGCTCAGGGCCCCATACCCTGCACTAGAACAGGCTTTCTGGCCTGCCCCTGTGGTTGCATGTGGCATGAGGTTTGCTCTTGTACAGTTGTCCCTCCAGCAGTGAGCAGATGATATTTTAGACTTACTTAATGTATCTTATTTTCCAGTCTTCTGCCTGCTTCTCCTTCTCTAAATGCCTTTGCTATTCTACTTCTTTGGTTCTTCCCTTTCTTCCCCTTTCTCAGCCTACTCTGCTGCTTACAGTAGCATAGGCAAACTGAGCTAGAAGGGATTTCAAAAGAGAAGCAAAGTTTTTCTTCTGACTCAGGGCAGGTTCAGCTTTCCCAGGGCCACTCCTGGGAGATGTCCAGCCTGTTCTTAGAGCTCTCCAGGGACGGAGCTTCTGCAGCCTCCCAGACAGTCCAGTCTTACTGTAAGAAGTGGCTTCTTGGTGTCCTGCCTGGACTGTCACTGGTTCATTCTGCATCATTTTTTATTACTTCCACCCACCACGGCCCAGGAGAACAGATTGCTTCCTCCCATTGCCACATCCTTTCCTGTGTTTGAGTACTCTGTCATATTTCTCGATAGGGTTTTCTTACTCCTCAAGAATATAAACTGAACAACCTCAATCTCTGTAATTTGCATAAGAACTTAGCTGGCCTCCCTGGCTCAACAGGAGACTGACAGACCCATCAGTTCTAGGGTTTTTTATGGACATTCTCGACTTGAATCAGAACAGAGAGAGGTATGAAAATTACAAAGTAATACTGTGCAAAACTATGGAGAATTGGCAAAACCAGTTTTTGCTAAAACCAGATTTGAATATCTTTGAGGTCCCCATATCTGTTGAATTTACTTGACATTGATCAATGAGTTATAAGTAATAAATAAAATGTAGTGAATGGTATTGCAATAAATATTTAAATTTCACACAATTATTAATGGAGAGACGAGCACAAACATGTAGTTACACATGAAGCAAGATTGTATAAGATCTGTTTTCTCAGAAACCAGCTGATAAGTGATGGATGGTTTGGAAAGGATCTGAACATTTTCAAACTTCCAAGAAATACTTGCTTAAAAACAGACATTAGAAATGCTTTGTTTAAAAAAAACTAATAAAATTCAGTCTCTTTCTTATCTTGCCCTTCGTACACAGGAAATTTATGAGTTACTTTTCAGGATTCCAAGTCACACAATTCTAATCAAGATTTCACTACACCCACTCAGAAGGCATTTGAGGGATTGTTTGATTCATCAAACTTTCCATACTGAAAAATGTAACTTCCAGTTTTGGGTACCATTAGGGTAAAGGGGTGTTTGCATCTGGAGCACTGGCCAGGGCCCATCATCAGTATGGATTAGTGTCAGCACCTATTAGAAGGAAATGAATATATTAAAACCCAGTGCAAACCATTATAAGCAAAGCAGCTGGTGGTCTTATTTCAGCAAATTCCATTATCTTACAAAATAGAAAGAATTCTTCTCCCATTTTTTCTTGTTATCCGCAAACAACTTCAAAAGCAGATTAAATTCAGTCTCCTTGGACCTGTCCACCACATTTCACTTTCATATTTTCTTAGGAAAAAATCACCAAAATATGGAGATGATTGTTCCATTTTCTCAACCTGTCACTCAGAGCGTTTGATCTGCCTGTTCAAAGTGCAGCACTTGCACTCAGCATGTTCCCATTACAGGCGGGAGGAGCGCCCGGTCCACGCCAGCTACAACTTCTCCAGTGGTGGGACTCAGAGCAACGTGGAACATTTCATTGGTCTCCATCTGCTGAGATGGCAAGAGTGAAAGGCAGAGAAATACAGAAATAGGCAAAAGCAAATTGTGTAATGGCCAGACCAGAAGATCTTCTCATAAACCACAGAATATGTCGAGTAAGAAGAAACCACTGAAGGTGATCTTGTCCAGTCTTCTGCTCAAATTCCTCATCAAACATATTTGAGTTTTGATATCCTAGACCTCACTGTCACATTCCTACACTGTTTGCTTTTTCCTAAAGATTTATCGGAGTCCTATGGGTATCTTTCTTCTTTTCTTCTTTTCTTTTCTAAGTGCAGTTCTGCTTAGAGCATCTCACATTCCTGACATTTCTCTGATTGCAAATAGCAAGAGACAGTCTTCAGATGCAAAATTTGAATCTACATTCAGAATCATAATCACAGGACAGGGCTGTGCTAAAATGGAGCTGAAGTTCAGACTGTATGTCACTAATTTAACAGTAAAACACTGCAATATGTGTCATCCCAGAAGTGTGCATTAACATACCCAGGGAATTCAGATTTGAGATAAAACTTTAAAGGAATCCAAATAAAGGAAGGAACAAAAAACCACTGAAAAAATACCTTGTAGAGATACAGATTTGTTACTATCATAGAGATGTCATAGTGCTTGTGGGCAAAATAAAGCAAGTATTATGACACACTAGATTTTGCATATTAGATTTTTTTTACTAAGATTATTCTGAACATGCTGTTGATACATTAAAGCACCTCAATCTTATTTTTTCTTTGTGAGCAAAATAGCAAAATATATTTGTGAATTCACCAGGAATTCCTACTGTAAAATCTGAATTCTCAGTTTTTATTCTAAGGAGTTACTAAGCTTTTTCTTGTGAAACAAAGAAGTTTGGGGTTTAGGAAAGTCCATTTAATGACAGTTCTGCTCTGAACTTGTGTACCTGGCACGTGACTGGGGTAGATGTAGATTGATGTATGGAGAGAAAAGTGAAATCTGTAATGAGGTTTGGTGTTCTGCCAGTGTGGTGATCACAGACCTGACGAGAACCTGCCAGTCCCATACTCAAAACTGAGAACAGGCACACAGTGATCACACTTTTATGTTTTGGGGGGTTTAATTTTATTTTTTTCATGGCAAAATGTGTGAGCCACAGGCAGGACACGCCCCTGGTGTTCACATACTGAATTGGCTCGAGGGAGACTTTCTTACCCCATCCCTGTCTCCAGTCAGAGTCTCGCAGGTCTGTTTACATTCTGTCAAAGTCAATAGGAAGGAAAGTTTCCCCTGAAAGCAGGCTCTTGCTTTTTCCTTTGTTTTGAGGAGTGGGGGAACAGGAGATCTGCAGAGGTGCCATTTCGAAGCTTTCTGGCATAGAAAACAGTTGCTGCATCACACCAGACACCACTTTGACTGCTGCAAGAGAAAAAGGTGCTTGTTGAAATCTGCTGCTGCCTGCTCGGAGATCAAATAAATGCCAGTAAAGACAGATAAATTAGAAATGGGACAACTGCATTCCCTGGCAAAAGGCCACTGTAGTTAAATGTGCAGAAAGCAGCAGGCTGGGGGATTGAAAAGGGGAACCATAATGGGAAGATGTAACCTGTGAAGGGCCACTACCTTTCCTTCCAGCCTCAGGCTGGCAGTGAAGGAGATGCCAGTCCTCCCCTGGGTGCTGCAAGGCACCTCTTCTTCACCATGTCAGCACTTTGTTGTGCCTGGCACAGAAGCTACTTCCTGAAAGAGGATGCAGCACTAGTTCCCAGTTTCCCAGAATACTGATGGAGCCAAACTCTGTATCTCGAACAGATCACCTGTATCTCACCTGTCCTAAATCCCATGCTTGGCATCAGGCCTTCTTTTTTTTTTTTAAATTTTTGTTGCTATTGAGAGGAAAGTACCTAAGTACCTGCTTTTACCTGGTAGAAAATCAAGCAGATTATCACAGCTTTGTCTTAGGGACTGAAGAACAGAGAGGGAACCAGCAACTGTGAAGCCGAGGGAGGAGGATTCCTTCAGCCAGAGCCCTCTGGGCACTAGTGCACGAGTCTGGCATTGGCACCATCTGATCCAAGCTTGCAGCAGGGAGTTGGTGCAGAGCCCTGAGTCAAGTGTCTGTTATTGCCCTGAGCATGGCACTTCCCTTGTTTCCTATTCAGGGGCTCAAAACTTCCACAGGCTTGGCATGGATGGGGAGTTGTGGTCATCGAAACAACTCAGGAGGTCTGGTTCCCAGCTTCTGCTTACAGCTCCTGCCAGGGGCTCCAGCTGAGCTGCTGGTAGTGTGGAATGAAAAGCTGGAAGCCCAAGGTTTCCCAAGGCTCCTGCCCAGTAAGTGTTCTGGCAAATGAAGGCTTGTCACTGAAATCCAGTTCCAGCCTTGTCTCTGGAAAGATGGCAAGGTCCTTTTGCTGTGTGCGAATCTCTCTCATATTATCCAGTCAGCGGGTTTGGGGGATCTATGCATTAAATAGATTTATGTGTTTAATAATTATTAGTTTCAAAGATTTACAGTGCCCTGCTGCTGCTTCTGTGACTCTGTCTCCCTGGGGGGATAAGAAAGTAAAAATCCTTCATCAAGGGAAAGGAAAAAATTAGAAACTTTAAATCTTCCATCATTTGGAAAATAGGCTGTGGAGAGAATAAACACACATTCTCTGAATGTTGCTGGTTAGGTGAGTGCATGTGTGTGTCTTGGGGTTGCACATTACACATATGTTTAGGGAACTTGTAAAGATCTGGATATGTTTATCTCCTCCCCCTTTGCTTTAAAAAAGATACTTAGACAAGTTAGGGGCATAACCAGAGGAAGCTTCACAGCTGTTCTGCCACTGTTTTGTTGTGCAGTGACAATTTGATAGAAAGAAGCCGCCTTCATTCCTCAAGCAAAAAGGAATGGGATTTACCAATAAGAAGATACAGCTACTTCTAATACAGCCTTGCTTTTTTATGTCATCTTCAAAGCTGTCTCTTGGTCTGTGCTCATATCATCTCCAAAGCTGGCTCATGCCACAGCAAGTCCCATTGTGTGAACTGGCCGTTTTAGTCTCCTTTTCATGTGGGGCGATTATAGTCACTATAAAAGCAAAAGGGAACACAAAGGGGAATTTAAGAACTGAAATGCTTGTATGTGAACATATTCCTATCTGGGTTTGGTGCAAAACCAGTGCAGTTTCATTAGATAAGAGCAGTAGAGGCATGAGGAACTTGGAATGCACCTTACAGAAATTGAATCTGCATGATTCATTTTGAAATGAGAGTTAGATTTGGAAAGGAAAAGAAAACCATTCTGAATTACCTATTTATAACAGTGAAAGTGTTAATACATTTCATGCTAATCCTGATTACCTACGAAAATTAGAGGTTCACAACAGAACTTAAGGAGAAGTGGCATGAAACTGGAAAGTGTGTGTTGATTTTGGAAAGAGAAAATTTAGGGAAAATGTATATTGTGGAAGATGAGAATTTCCAGGGTCCCAGAAGGATGACAGACATACAGAAGACACCAGAATTCCTGCCCTAAATGCTCCTTAATTTGAAACTAAATTAGTGAGTGCCAAGGACAAGAACTACCTGGTGAAATGGCAGAGCTCTGAGACATGAACAAGCTTCAGGCCACTGGAATGCTGAACTCTGGGCAAACTACTTCCCACCCCTGGCCTGAGCAGTTCCAGTGGCCTTGGTAGGAAGGAGTGAGTTGTCTCACCAGGTTTGCACACCTAGATGTGCACACTGCAGTCTTGCTGCCAAGCTCATACTGATGTTAAGGAGCCTGTGGAAGAGAAGTTTATCTTGAAATCTGGCAGCACAGAGAGGTAGATGATATTTGAGCAAAGCTGCCAAAAGACCCTTGGGGCCTTAGCAAATTGCAGCTTTTGAAGGACTAAGCTGCATTTTTTGCTTGTGATCTAATTTTAAGAATCCCTGTGGAAAAATCCCTTTGTAATTGGCCTTGCAACCTTAGGTTGATAATTCAGATCTGATCAGTATGGTCAAGACAGACTCTTAAATTTTGGTTCATGGACAGCTGTCTGGAGGAGCAGATAACAAACAGCCTCCAAACCAGGCCCTTTATGTTCAGGGGATCAAATAAAATGTGCTTCAAGAGCGTCAGTAATGCAGCATCTGCATCTCTGCCACCTCTCCCTGCAGCAGCTCAGGCACCTTCTGGCCTGGCATGGACAAGCACAAGGAGTGCCCATGTCTGGGCTCTGGCTGGCAGCTGCAGGGGCTGGGCTGGCCCACCCTGAGCACCCACAGGCAAAGAAATTCAATCTCTGCTCCTGGTGCACTTGAAAAACCCCTTCATGGACACTACAATCCGAGGAGTGGGCTGTGTTGAGGAGGCTGTTGAAGCCGGCTGCCTGCAGAGGTTTCATGTGGTACAAGTGGTTTGCAGGGTTTGGGGCTTTGCTCTGGTTGCAGAAGAAAGGTGCTCTTACATCTGGTAGGTGAAGAAGAATCTGGAGGGCTGTTCCTAAGATTGGAGTGATCTGTACTCTCACTTCAGCCACTTTGCTTTTCTGCTGCAGTTGTAGCAACGGGGTCTTGCACTCAGATAACCAACTCAAGGCAAGCTAATGCTGTTGTACTGTAGTACCTGGCATACTCTGCATCATTACACAGGGACAAGCCTTCCCACTGCCAGCTTCTCCTGTGGAACTGCAGGGGGATCCAGGACTGCACAGTCCCTTTTTCTCTTTCACCAGCCTTTGGAAGTGTCAGTGCCCTGTTCACATGTGAGCTGAACCCCCTCTTGCACGTGTTACATTTTAGCACCTTTAAGCAGTAAAACATCACACCGTGGGGGTGGTGGTCTGGTCTGGAATGGCCATTTGCTAAACTGCGTGTGCAATCCCAAGAACAAGAGGAGGAAAAGGACAAATGGGGAAGAGAGGGGTTTCTGTTGTTGGGAGGGGTGGTATGCGGGGGTGTGGCAGTGAAGATGCACGTGTGCACTAACAGGCTTGGAGGTCTTCATTGTTTCTGTTTGAATCTTTTTATTTATTATGCCGGAGCTAAACATTAGTTTTCTCCTGTTGCTGTTACTTCTACCTTTTGTGCATGTTCCTGACAGTAAACATGCTTGTAGGTAGTACATACATATATTTATGTGCCTACAGCCTTCAGGGGACAAATGAGGACACAGGACTTTACAGCATCCTACATATTAAATACTTGCTGCAATTGTCTAATTTTTTCCTCTAAAGAAAAAAATGTTTGATTTTTTTCCTGTGCTCTGATTAGTGCTTATTGGCCAAAGGTGTCTCAGCCCTCTGGCTGTAATCTGACATTCGGGAGAGTGGAGATGCAGATGAATCATTGTCTTACCATGACTGCAGCCAGAGTGCTGCAGTCTGTGTCCCTGCCCTGGCTCCCAAATAAGTAGTGGAAAGATTTATTTTGATTTCCAAAAGCCCCCTGTTCCTCAAAATGCTGGAGGCAGAGGAGAGGTATGGTATTACTTTATAAAAGCAGGGATTTGAGTCAGCTCCTCCTATTATATTTTCATACCCTTTTAGACTTTAGTCCAGAGGTGCTGCATCTGTTCTGGGCACTCGGTTCCTTGGTAAGCCAAGGGTGGCTTGGATCTGCCCCTCACTGTGACAGTCCCCAAGTGCCCATTGTCTTGTACCTTTAGAACAGAAGGCAGGAATCCTGGTCCTTCAGATGTGGCTGCAGTATGATCAGGATTGTCTGTAGCTCTGGCTCAGCTGTGCTGAGCTCACCACACATCCTGTATGATGTGTGCAGGACCCAATCTCAGTAAGATCTGGATCAAAAACTTGGCTTTGTTGAAGTCAGTGGAATTGCTTTATTCGGGTTCATTACTTAAACTTGTCTCTGGCAAATGTTGTGAAGGTTTACAGTAGTCTGTTTATAGTAGTCTTCTCAGCATATTGTTAATGGTTTTGCAACACATTTCTAATAGGACTGTTTTATTATTGTGCTTCTGTGGTCAGTACCACTGTTCTACTTTTAAGATAACCAAATGCTATGATTTAATATTTTTTAATCGATTCAATTAAAATGGGAGAGTTGAATTTTTGGCATTATATCAAGGTGTGCTTAAAAGCATGTGACTGCATTTATACATCTCTGCAGGTGAAATGCAACTTCATTCTTTCAGTCCCAAGTAGGAACATGTAAGGAATATAACAAACAATAACCTCCCCTCATAAGAATGGAGCTCTGTACTATGTTTTCCACCAGGCTGTGCTGACTTGAGAAGCAAGGCAGTTGCTTTTTATGCAGGAGGTTCATTCACAGAGACGTAAAGGCGCAAAGAATAGCAAAGGAGGGGATCAGTGATAAACTCTCTGTGCCACTGAGGTGCTGCTGAATGAGTTTCTGCATTCTCAGCTGGTATGAGAACCCACGATCTCTGGCACTTGCCATTTACAGCACCATCTTGTATGGTGACCTGGTGACTCCCTTTGGAAAAGAGCACTCAGAGGATTAAAAACATCTTTCTTGGCTTCCTCTACCTTTCTCTGATAGCTTTGCATAGAGAAATGTAGCTATACCTGAGGAGGATTAGCCTGCTCTGTGTCTGTGTGAGTTATTCTTGTATCACTATAGATACAGAACTGCATGGCAGCAGTTTACTGAATTCTTCTGTCGGGCAGTTGTGACAGTGTTAAAAAGTAGGTCATTTGAATGCATTGCTGATAACAGTAATGGATTCACACATCAGCTGGCTGCTCCATACACATGTAACCCCTGCCCAATGTCACCTCCAGAGTGGTTCACTCCCAGGCCGTGGAATGTGCCATTTTGCTAATGCACATATGCAGAGTTTGCATTTCAAACTAAGGAGAGCTGAGAGCTTAGAAAATGCTAGTAATAACTGTTCCCCAAAAAGAGGCTCTCAGACCCAGGCTTTGCATGGTTGGGATATATGAAGTGGCATCAGGATTAGAACTTGCTTAAAAAGTCATGTTACTGGGAGGCTGGTTGTTTTTGTTTTTGTTTTTGTTTTGGTTTTTTTTGTATTTGTTTGTTTGTTTGTTTTGTTTTGTTTTTTTGTTGTTTTTTTTTTTTTTTTAACAAACACCCCCCCCCAAACCAACAACAACAAAAAAACAACCATGAAAAACCCACCCCACAAACAAAACAACCCTCCTGCTCTTTCTGGAGTACACAGACCAGAGGATGGCATGTTCAGTTCTGGGCATGTCTATGGGCTGCCCAGTCTCTGCAGCACCCTTTGTGCTTCCCTGGTGCCGCAGGGAGCGCAGCTCAAATGGGCTGTGTGGGGACTGGCACGCCCAGCGGGTGCGGGCTCTGTAACAACAGCTCTGCATCGCTTTGCACGAGTAGTTGCTTCTTCTTACTTTCAGGACAGCTTGAAACTAATTTCTGAATCTTCAATACTATATACAGCTCCTTCTGCTGTCCCCCAGACAGTTTAAAGCGATGGCACCAACCAAGAGCAGCCAGGAGTTGTGGGTTACATTTGCATGTCTGGCTGTCGCTGTTGTTAAGCCACTGGAAGCAGCAATAAACCTCTGCCCTCCCCAGACCAGCTCCTCCACAAGCAGCACTGAGTTAGGGAACAGCTGCAAACGCACTTAGGATAGCAGGTCAGACAGACAGTGGCACATCAGAAAGGCAATGGCAGAGCTTGGGCTGAGGAATTAGTGTCAGCATTTGCTGCACACAGAACAAGAGATGTGAGCAGAGGGGAAGAGAGACATTTCTACCCACTGTATGGAGACATTGCAGAAATAGTTTGCTTTTAAACTAGAAGAAGCAAAAGCAAATCTATAATCTCTTCTTACTACCCACTGTAAAACACCAGGGCTGAGGTAGGTGTATTTTGAAGTGCAACTTAGGAAAGCCCAAGAGATGAGCTAAACACCTACCAAAATATAATAGAGGCACAAAACACAGTTAACTCTCTGCCAGTTGACTGTGTCATGAAAGGAAGAGAGCATTTCTCAGACTGCAGAGTGTCTCTTTCCATAGCAATGCTGGACAGTACAAAATCTTACTTGATAGGTAAAAATAGTTTGGTTAAGCTCACACACAGCCTTTTCCTTCTCCCCTAGGCCTGGTATGATCAAGAATTGTATGCGTCTCTTATGTGTCTCTATACTTAAAAATATGGTACTGTTGGATTTGCTTTTCTTGTCTAAAGGTTCAGGAATTGCTGATGAGACCAAAACCTGCAGCTTTAGAGAGAATGTATCTGAAGAGTCAGCAGTGATACACTACCGCAGGCTGTTCCTGTGCATGCCTGTGGTAGGAGGTTGGCTTTTCCAGCACAGCATAATGCAGCAAGTTGATGGAAAGCTGAGTGTGATGCAGGCTTGGCTAATTGGAGCACTCCTGGGAGGATGTGAATTGCACAGTTTCCATAATGAGTAGAGAGGAAAGATAGTTTACATCCCCTAATGTAACAGCATCGGGACAAGATTAATAGCAGAACCAGGGCAGCGGTGTCTATCAGACACTTCATTATTAAAGGAACTGGGTTTTGCTAATGGTATTGTGCTGGTGATGGTGCTGTGAGTCAGTAGGCAAAATCCCTTCCCTGTGTCTCCCCTAACTTTCTTATCACCAAAGCCTAAGATTATAATGGACACATGAACACAGAGATTCTTCTGTTATGCGATGCAATTAAATTGTGGTTCAGCTTCCAAACCACGCTGGAAATGGAGTCTGTGGATCTTTTAATTCTGCTATTGCTTTATAAAGGGTCATATCAGGAAAGGTAATGAAGAGTCATTAGTTTGAGGTTACGGAGGTGGACTGGATTTGTGTAAACATGCCATTTTCTTTCGTGTTTTGAGCACACTATACACTGGCCAGGTTCTCAGTGATATTATCTGTACCTCAGCCTAGAAACTGGGCAGCACAAATTTGGAAAACAGTCACCTTCGTTGGCAATTGTTGACCTGGAATGGGATGGCAGGGAGTGTTACAGCACGCACGTCCCAGACTTGATTGGGAGGCTTTTGCTCTGAGAAGCATTGTAGGGTTAGAAACCGAAAGAGGAAACTTTGCTGTCATCTCAGATATTTATTAGAATACAAGCTATGGTGTTGTTGACAACCAGAGAGGAAAAGATCTGTAAGTCCCCACTGCTCTAGGTAAAATATGTGCCTTTTTGCTGCTGGTTTTGAGAAAAATCACAATCAGCAATTTTTTATGATCTGTGCTGGCAAAAACGCTGTGCATTTTTCAGATACCCTGTTTGTGGGAGGTGCCTTTGTCAGACAAATACTGCTTGGGTTAACACTAGATAAGTGTCTCTAATCCCAGTGCATGTTCAGTAAAACCTAATCCTGTACTGGTGAAGGTTTTAGTGCAACTTCAGATCAGTTCTGTATGTTAATCTGTATCCCCTTCCTGCCCAGATTTGTGTCTCTGTTCAGACGGGCACCCTCAGCTTTCACAAGACACAGTGCTGACTGCCCAGACTCAAGCCCTCTTTGGTGCCACACAAACCCTCCCATTTCCAGTGTTTGGTGTGGTGATGTGGTGACAGCTCTGATAAACGTGGAGGCCCCAGTTTGCTCTGCCCTGTGCTGGTGTGGAAGCTCGGCAAGCTCCAGTTTTGGCTTGGAATGACGCAGAAGGTGAATCTGAAGTGCAGTAGCTGTCTCTGACCAATCCCTGTAGTAAATACTTTGTCGTTACTCAGAGAGAGCAATGGCAGTTCTGTGTTCTGTATGGTAACTGAGAGGGGAAACTTTGGAGGTCAAAATTACAAAAAGCCCGAGTCTTCCATAAGCAATGTAAGTGCAGTCATCTGAAGAACTCTTCTCTGCAGTTATCATGATTACACACCTATGGAGCAAAGAAACCGAGAGTCTGGGGGTGCTCTGGGCATACAGACCTCCTTCCTTGGGGCAGTCCATGTGTGCATTCGAAGATGGTCACTTTGAACTACCTGCCGGGCCTGCTTCTCTGAGTTCATTCATTTCTTACTGTGATTGCCCGGGTCATCTCAGAGTGCTTGTAAACAGAGCACGTTTCCTTCTCCCTCTCTCTCTTTTTTTTTTAAATGGAGTTAACCACAACTCAGTATTTGTATCATTCAAGCTCAATTAAAAGCACACACAAAAAAGTTCATGAATAGTCTGCTTCTAATGAAGAGGCATACTTTCATAGCAGCCCATGTTCAAAGATACTTTTAACAACGAGACCGAAGGATTTACGATGTAAGTATTTTAGTCATTAGAAAATTGGAATTGTTTCTTTGGAGAAAACAAACAGGCTCTGGGCTCTTCCTAAGAGCAATATGAACTCAGCGGCTGGCAGCGAGTTCGCCCCCCTGCAGGATGAATTAATGATAAAACTGCTTTCGTTCAGAAGGGAATTTTATTGGGCAGGATGCCGGGTACCAACACAATGAGGTCTCCAGGCGCCCCTCCCTCTAGGGGTCTTCAATTACACTTCGTAATGAGCACTGTTTCATTAGTGAGGAAAGCAAAAGTCGGCACTAATTAAAATTAAATTAGGACACACTCAAGTTGTGTCACACAGTATGCTGAGATATTAATAAAAAGGAAGCTGCCTTGAACAAGCATGGACCAAAGGGTCAAGTGATAACAATTAAAATATTGGATGTGATGTCAATGCTGAATTTTAACACTCCAGTTTTGGCTTTGTGTATGGAAAGATGATGTCTGCACTGGTTTCTGTAAGTTGGAAGAGGCATTGCATCTACATCTGTCAACATAATGTCTGACAGAACATTTTCCTAAAGCTCGCATACTTGCCAGAGTATTTCACAAGAACACATGCGTGTGTACATGTGCCTGCAATCTGCTGTTCATGCCTGCTGTTGAGCTGACGTGTGAAAATAAGATGTACATTCCATGTGGAAACCCTGCACAAACTCCTGCTGACATGCAAAAGGTGTCTGCTGGAGCACTGGTGGGGCAAAGCAGTGCATCTGCATTGTTACATATGGACACCAGGAGAGGAGCACACATTGCCTATGGATCTGTGTCACATGAAGGCGGTTTCTTCCAAGAACAACTGGGGTCCAGCCCCAGCTCTTGGCTCCCTCCTGGGAGCACTGATACTTCATTTACCTTAGCACTCGTGTGATTCTCGTGACAGTGCTCCTCACAGAATTTGTAGAAGAGCTCCCCATAGGATGTAGAGCATTGCTGAGCTTCATTGCTTGTTCACCTTTTAAAATCTGCAGGTTTTACTTCTGTTGCTGTGCTCTGCCTCGGTGCCTTCTACTGTTGCTCCATGTCCCCACCGTGTGCCACGAGTGCAGTGCAGGCAGCCCCAGATCTCACTGCAGGCCTGGCAAAGCGCAGTCACCCCGGCTCCGGTTTTCCAGCTCCATCGGTCTCAGCCTGTAGCTAAATGTTCAGGCTAGTTGTTGTAAGCATTTTTGAGGAAAACTTACTGCCCAATTTAACTGTGTGTTTAATTAAGTTAGTTCCAAAGGCATTTGCCAAAATATTAAAATATGTTTGACCTTCAAAATGGATTAAATAGGCATGATGTTCAGCAAGGCATATTACAGTGAACATCTGTACATTTTGTGTTTAAATATACACATGTGAAGCTTGCTGAGCTGGTGAATGGATATGGAATATTCAGCACATACAGATGGTAATCTAGAAAAGAATTTGTTCTTCTCAGTGAATATATTCTTGCACATGAGTAAAATTGTGGCCAAGGCACCTCACGCAGTGCAGATCTGTTTGCCTTGCAATAATTATTGATGCTTGCTATGGTACAGCAGTAGATTGGGCATGAGCCTTGGGTGGAAAACTGAGCAGAAACAGCATCCTGGTATTACACAAGAATCCTCGGAGGTTCAGGCACCTGACCACCAGCCCACCCAAATGCCCACATTTATATAAACATACTTCAGTGGAGCAGACCTCACCATATCTGTTTGGGCTTGAAGTCCTCTTCCTAAGTGTTAGGACAGTTGGTTTCCTTAAAAGTTGCTGCTAGCTTAAATACTTGCTGGGTGTTTCCCTTTCTGGGTGTTTCCCATTGTGGCAACTACAAAGAAAGCTTTCCATCCTGTGAGGCTGTCGCTGTGCATCCAGGGTAAAACTAGCAGACTATTTAAGGCCCAGCTCTGAAAGCTGACTACTTACATTTCCTTAATATGTATTTACAAGACAGATCATGAAGCCTGTAAATATGTGTTACAATAAAAACATCCCTAATGTGTAACTGAATGCTCTGCCATAACCATTCCACACGGGCTGTTACTCGCTGTGAGGGCAATAACCTGCCTTGCAATGATTTCCTAATGTCTGGCTTAACAAAGACTCTGACTTCACCAGGTCATTTATTTGCAATTCTATAAATGCTCTACCTTTTTAATACAGTAAAGACATGCATTCGTAGATCTTGTGAGGGTTTTGTTTCTTTTTTTGTTGCATCTGATTATAATGACATACATTTATACTGTGCTTTCAATTCAGGGGACAGAGATATAGCTCAGATAAAATTCCCGTGATTCACCACCAATACAGAAGTTGCTCAGAGGTGGAGCAGAGCATCAGCTGAATATGGCACACAGACCAGGTTAGAGAGTTTTCACAGGGATTTTTAAATTCAGGGATTTTAAAATCCCGTGTCCTGCCCAGAAAATCTGAGTTAACAATCTGGAGTTGTTGAAAGTGAGTGTTAAATCTGCTGAGCAGAAGCCTGACCACCCAGGGAAAGATGCTAAGGGGAAGAGTAATCAAATCACCAGAAACCATTCCTTAGCACCTTATCTTTCCTGGATGCCTCCAGTCATATGAGACCTAATTCTGATGAGCTCTGAGGCAGGACCATCTGCGAGGCTCATGGTTTTGCTCAGTGCTTCAAACTATGCTGTATCTCTTTGTAAACTCTGTACATGCTCGGAGTTAAGTACCAGGCCAGTGCTGCACTGCCGAGTCCTGGGCTGCAGACAACGAGCATTATAAAGGAAAGTTAACAATCCTAAGTTAAAGTCGTTAGCAGTAAGAACCGACAGGGAACTCAGGGTGCTTGGTCACCTTAAAGGAAGTGAATCTGGAAGCTCTCAGTCTTCCACATCCCAAAACCTCTGGAGATACCAGGCTGGTGCTGGCAATCTTGGGAGATAACCCCCGGCAGTTCCAGGCAGATCCATCGGTGGCACACGTGGCTCAGAGCGGCTGTCGTGTTCCGAGCAGCACACAGGGGATGGCTGAGATTTCAGTCTCTAGAGCCAACGGTCCGGCACTAAAGCTGTTCAAAAGGAATCGGGCGGGGGCGGGGGGAAGCGAACTCTTCCCAAATACATTTCCAGTCCGTGTTACTCCTTGTCCTTTTAATGTGCACTCGGGAAAGGTACAAGCAGGCACGCTGTGGATGAGTAAGCAGGCAGCACACCAACGTGCACACACAGCACTATTATCCTGGCGTGCCTTGTACAGGCATTTTCTTGCTAGTTCCTCTTGCCTTTCACTTAACTTGCTGGGGATTGCAAAGGAACACGCTTCTGTGTTCGCTTGTATTGAATCACTGGGTGATACAGATCTTTGCTCTGTTACCTAAGCCTGCCTGGTCCCATTGAGGAGCAGAACATTTCTTTTTGTTGTACAGAGGTACTTGCTTTTGCCTGCTGCAGCCCTTTCTTAGTGGTGAATGGAGAGCGAGTGAGTGTGGGTGTGTACGTGTGTGTGAGGGAGCTTTACAAATCCCCTTATAGACACCCCTTTGGCAACCTCTTTTATGAAATTTTTATTAGTATGTTCAGCAATGTGCATGTCCTCAGGAATAACAAACAGCACGGAGAGAATATATAGCCACTCAAACGGTCCAGGGGCTTCAGAAGGGAGGTGAACAATGCTACTTTAAATATTGCAGGATGGTTTACAACCCTGAGGGAGGTGGTGTGGGGGAGGAGAGGGGAAGAGCAGATGGGCACAGTGTCCATTTAAGGTGGTCTGGCACAGTTATTGGTCAGCAACGATGTGATTTACATTTGGAGGCTCCCTCCAGCCCTGTCTCTTGAGTTTGCATATATGTCTGTCTCTGAAAACATTGCCATGGATTTCAAGGGGTTCTCCAGCTAAGCTGTGCCACAGTGAGTAGGTTTAAAGATTGACAGAACGTTTCAGTGATCATTTTCTTTAGAGCAGATGGATGTCTGACATGGCTGACGTGCCCTGTGTTAGGGGCTGACAGGTGATGCTGCCCGCCTTAGCTGCACTAAGCCAGTCTCAAATCACAAGGAGATGTGTGCCTGTCATGGGAATCTGCTGAGCTCAAAACCTCTGGCAGGACCTGGAAAACATTCAGAAACATTACTGGCCATTATCCCAGACACCAGACTGGCTCCAGGCTGTGCAACTTGGGGAATGAAAAAACTGTTATTTCGGGCTTTTGGCTCCAGGAACTTTGGAACCACACAAGATCCTTGCATTGATTGAAGGTCCTGGTGTTAGAGTAATCCTGAACATATCCATACTCATGTGCCTCATACTGCAGGGCTCTTAGCATGTGCAGTTTCCCCCTGGGCAGTGGGAGCTGAGGATGCTCTTTCACCAGGGGTTGAGCAGGGGAGGTTATGCAGATTCTGGCAGCCTTGGCTGTAAAAGAAATCAGCAAACTGTGCTGCTTGTATATCCCCAAATAACATTTGTGTCATCCTTGTTCCTTTTGGAGTGCAGGAGCTCTGAGGCTTGTGGACACTGAGCTGGTAGTTTCCTTGGGGGAGAAGGGACCTGATATCTACAGCAATGCAGGTATCTGTCTACAGTCAGGGCCTGGTTCATCTGCTAAATTTCCTTGAATAGGATTGTATTTATGTTTGCCAATTCTCCTCCCCAAGCGACCCATTAAATCACATTAATCCCTTCACTCCCGTCTGTTCTTCTACTAAAATCCATGTCTTCCTGTAACTTGCTTCTCATAATCAGCCCATATGCCTGTGCTCCCATATGAGGTGGTCAGCAAATGGAGTTTACAGACTGGCAGCAGGTAGGTCTCGGTGCCTTCATTTCCACTCACCATGTGATCCCCTGAAAGGCCTGTGAGTTTTTGCCCCAGTTTCCCCACGTGCAGAATTGTTTATTTGCACTGCAGGGCTTAACACAGTAAGGTCATCAAGGGAGCTGATACATAAAGGCTAAGGAAGAGCATTTTTACTCACATGAACTTTGATACGCCAACAAAATTAGTCTCATTCCTCTGGTTTACTACTAACAGTGGTATCAGACTCCCAAATAAACTAAAACTGTGTAAGAGTTCTGGTTTATCTGTTTGCAGTAGGATTATTCTGTTAATTGCCATGGCAGTGCAATATCACCTAAGAGCATTAGAGGTGAACTGTTTTCTTAACTTCAGGGTCTTCAGGCATGTGATTTTTGTATGGGGAGACATAATGGCATATGGAAGGAACAGTGTTTGTGTTTCTCTAAGTGTGAGATGATAATATATTATCAAGTGTTCAGGAACCATCATTTTATAATGTAGGCACCATCTCCAGCGTGGTAAGTGCTGTGTCCCTGAGGTTATTTAGCATTCCATCAGAAAAATGTCATTATTGTCACCACAGACTTGCCTGTGTAATGAGATGTGCATAGAAAGGTCTGATATTTTAGGGTTATATGTGCAAAATAGTCAACAGTTGGCTGTCTGCTGCTTGCAAATACAATTTTGTCCTTATGCATTGACATACTTTAGCTGTTCTGGGGTCCTACAGCCAGGAAGGGCTGTATGACAACCTTACTCAGTTTTCTGATGTCTAGAACTTACAGACACAGTTAATCCAGTGGACCTTAAGGATGTGGCCAGGCATGTACAGTATCCAGCCACCGGAGTAGTCAAAATGGGTGTGACCCAACAGGAGGCTGGAAAACCGCCTGACACACTTGGCAAGTGATGTAATTCTCCATTCTCAGGAGGAAATTCTTTATTGAACCCCTCTAGCAATGAACTTTTGGCCTGAAGCTGCAGTTTGGATTGCACAAGCTCAATAAATGTGTAATTATAAATACTAGAGACACACCAAGCCCCCCCCC
>VXAY01004936.1:458357-498348 GCA_013399855.1 Oxyruncus cristatus | reverse complement strand
CCCCCCCCCTACAAGTAGGACCTGTTTTAGAAGTTGGGAAGGAGCAAAGATCCAAGCAGTAAACCCATTGCAGGAGCCAGCTGCTCTGACAGAGCCTCTGCTCGGGGTGTGGGCCCTGCAGGAGATGGCTCCTGCCCAAGAAAGTGTCATCGGTCATCCTGGGCATTGTGGCAGCCAATCAAGTCAGCAAAGCCATCAAACATTCAGCCTCCTCCTCAGGTCTTGCTGCTTTGAATTGGCTTCTTGACAAGTGTGTGGTAATTCTGCTTTTACCTGAAGTCATTGCCTAATTTAGAGTTTGTTTGCAGCTTTGCTACTTAGGAGCCAGGGCTGGATGGGAAGCCCACGGCTGTTGGGGTTTCTCTGATGTGGGAGATGGTATCAGGCAGAGGGGGAGAATCTCTACTTTCATAAAATATCAGTCTCCAATCGTGGGGTTTTTTTTTTCTTCCTCTCTTCTTAAATTAGAATGACTACAATGTAATGCAGAGATAGAGGATCCACTTTGATGGTAGAAATCTACCTGCAGCAGCTTGAAGCTCAGCACTGGTAGACCCTACCCCGCTCCTCTCACTTCAAAGAAGGGACGCAGAGCTCATGGCCCAGTGATGCTTCCACACCTGTAATACAGTGCTTTGCGAGGCAGCAGAAAGCACTGGGAGGGTCACCGAGGCACGAATGCTTACAAGGTGATTTCAGGGCAAACTGTGCCTATGGTGTTCCAGGCTGTGTATGTGCCACCAGGGAAGGAACACCCCGCTTTTCAGTTTTATGATCCGAGCCGTTGGTGTTTCACATACATCAGTGCTGAGTGGGGTGAGGCTGGGAGGGATGAAAGTTGTTTACACCCTCATTTCAATTGTGACAGCGTGGGGTGGCAGAGGAAGAGTCACTGCTCTCCTTGCAAAGTTGGAGATGTTGGTTTTGTGGCGTTACCCAAACCCATGATAACTGTAGCTCTGCCTGCATGTAAGGCCTTTTCAAAAACCTCTGCTACTTTGCATGCTGGCTTGCTAAGCCTTTCATGTATAGGGTGGATCCAGCACTGAAATAAGCAAGTGAAAACACTGTTGAAGTAAGGGTGAGGAGTGGAACCCAGAGATGGCATATTCAATCCTTTCTGAAGGCCAGGAAGACCTGTCCAGCCTGCTCACTGCGGTTATTAGATGACTAGAAAAACTCAACACCCCTTTGAAAAGCCTGGCTTACATCTAACTGCAAATATTAGAATTGACTGTCATTGAGCAAAACCCAAACTACTGTTACTGTTAGGCTGGAGAGTGGAAAAAAGAATCCTTGTCCTAAAGTGCTCAGAACAGTCACCCTGAAGTCATGCTGCACTGTGCAGCAATGCTGTGTTTGGAAAGCATTAGGATGAAGTGTGTTTGCGGGGTGTACATGTGTGTTTGTGCACACACACATGTGGTTTAGGGTTAGCAAATGGAAATGTTTTCGTTTCTGCCCGAATATGGATTTATCTTCCTGCTTTAACACACCTACAACATGACTGTTTCAAACCTACACAACTCGTGATGGTTATGAAGCACTGTTGGTAATCGTTGTTAACCAGGGCACCTTAGTGATGACCCAGGTGTGAGCAGCTTTGTCATGGCTCTGTAAGTTTTCTCACTGTGTTCCTTGAAGCTCCAAAGGACATTAGAAGAGGGTGTGGAATAGTCACAGTATTCCTCTGCAGGACACGGCAGATCCCAATACAGCTCCAATGGTTCTTGCTGTTACAGCAGGAACAGCAGCGTGGTTCCAGTTGGGAGGTTCACCTGGTTAGTGTGTTCTCCAGATGTCTGTGTATTACATGTGACCAAATAATTTGTCACTGCCCGTGTGTAGTTTGCTTATTTTGTTAATCCTGTAGAGGAAAGGGAAATCAAACATTTGTGACCATTTTAACCATGTTGTTTTATAACCCTCCCAACATTCTTTTCCTTCAGATTCTGTAAAGTGATTCCCTTTGCTTCTCTTTTCTCTGTTTCTCTTTCAAGACTGCTGGTTGTATAACCTGCTGGTTCCTTTTGTTCTGCCCGTGGACTCCAGTTTGTTTTGGCACTTTCTGCAACTGTGAAACTTGCAATTAAGCTAGGATTTTTATATATGCTAAATTAGTTGCATTAGTTCAGCAAAATATTTGTTTTAGCTGTAATAACAGTATTATAATATCACAGTATTATAGTATCAAAGTAGATTATCGTTTATTATGGTGTATTATTGCAGTTAGTAAACAACACTGTCTGCTGTAATTGCCATATCAATATGACTGTTTCAAGGATCTGCCAATGTTTGTACTAGAAAACTAAATTTCAAGGGTTTATAATTCACCCATTATATATTGCCTGAAGGTGGAACTTTATATAGTATATACCAGTAACGGGGAAATCCCTGTTCCCTTTGTACTATCCACTGGATTGAGGCTTATCATGCTTGGAGGAAGATCTAACCTCCTAGAACTACAGCTGTGGAGGCTTATCTTTATGGGGAGGAACCTGTGCCAATCCCTGCAACTAAAGGGAGATACCTACTCTTTCCAGCTTCTAGTAAGTGTAACTTCTTTTTCTTTCTCGGTTAGCTATCCAATTGACTCATTTTACACTTCCAGAGGAAGGGAGGGCTAGAGAAAGAAAGCAAGAAATGTTTAAGAGAGAAATTTGTTTCCTTTTCAGCAAAGAGTGAGAAAAAGGAATTCCTGGAGATGAAGTCCCAAGCTCAAACTGCTGTCTGTTCTCTGACAGTCAGTGTTTATTCCTTATTTTCCAGAGGCAGGGAGGTATGAAGAACTAGAATTACTTACACTTCTATTTCCCTAATCCCAGGGGGTGTTCTGGGGAGCCTTGTCCTGCTGTAACCCCAGAGAACCTAAATGGTGTGTCTGTAGGAGATTTTGGAGTTTTCTTTTCCAAGACTGTCCCCAAGGATCTACGTGTGGAATCCTTCTCTCCTCTTCCTTACAGCCTGTTCCTGGTTTAGTTAAGGAGGAGGCTTCTATATCAACATCAATCTGTACCTCTGCATAAAGGGCCCCAAACCCACTGCTCATTTCTTGACGGCATGATGGTGTCAGATACAGCTTTGGGTATTTGAGTAATAATAATGATGGTGATACTTGGCAGAGTTCAAAGGGGAAGAATTTCAGGGAGATCTACTACACATCTCTTGCTATACATTGTGTGTGTGTTCGTATGGAGAGGTAGCTAACTTCGATAGTGCAAATCCAGGCACAAACACTAGAGCTGTAGTTTTTCCCCACTCCAAAGCGGAACACAACAAGGATGAGATTGCAGAATGGAAGCAAAACAAACGAGCTTTCTGGCCTGCAGTGGATTCTGATTGACTTCAACTCCTCACCGAGTGCAGGAGTAGCGAGGGCCGGCATGAGCAGGGTGAGCTGAAATCAGCTCCTCCCGGGCTGATTCACAGGAATCCTCTCATCACTCTCCTTTCACCCATCCTTCCTTCCCACAGGTTCCACGCGCTTTGCAACCGGGACATTGTCAAATGATCAGGAATTGGCGATCCTGTAACTAATCCGCAACAACGCTACCAGGTGCCAGGGGGCGCAGGAGAACCGCCGGCAGGATACCCATCCTCGGCCGGGAGCTGCTGCCGTGGGTAGGGCAAGTCCCTTCAATCTGCAGAACGTACAGCTAAACGCGTTCAAAACAGGTATGACCGTGTTTTGAAGCTTCCTGCGTGATTGACCATACCTCCTAAAATTCTACTAATGACTCTGCACTTACCTTCGATGATACTGGGCTGCGTTCTGGTCTCTCTGGAGGAAGCAACACAGTATAACAGATTAACTCAGAGAGTTACTCACTCTCCAGTGTAATGCAACTGCTCCTGGGGTGAGAGGGGCATGAAATGCTGAGATTTTGTACCAGCTGTCCCAGTGAAATCTAAAATAATTCTGTCAGCTGTCAGTGCAATTGTTTGATTTATACCCATGTACAAAATATAGCCTTAAAAAGGTCTGCGGCAGAAACTGCATCAAAATGTTAACAATAACTTGGCCAGAAAATGAATTCTAAGGCAAATTCTGCTGGGAATGCAGGTCACAGATGTATTTAATCCAGCTGCATACACTGGCTTAAATGCATTGCATATCACAAATGGATCTCTGGGTTGCACTCACGGGAGAGAGGGTGCATGTAAGCTGTATTACTACACTGAGAAGCATTATGGAACCCAAAACCAGACAGGACAAAGCCCTCCTATCTCATCCCAACATCGTGTGAGACTTGCATGTACTCACCCAAGAGGCATTTTCCTTTGCTGGTCTGGCTGGTTTTACCACAAAAGGGTTATGATACCAGCAATTTGATTATGGTGCAAGTGGGGGATTATTAAAGGTTTATGTTTCCTTTGGTAAAATTCTATGATTCCATTTGCAGAATTACTCTGATATTACTAGAAATGTCTACAGAACAGACATTGAAATATAATAATTTTGGCAACACTTGGTTTTTGCTCTTCTTTAGGAGAAGTTCATTGATTTGCTGCCTAGGGGCTTGCTGAAGAGCAGCACTCAGTCTCTTCACTGCTCTGGAAGTTAATTCTTCATTCTGCCAAGTGCGTTTTCTTTTCTCTTTCAAGCAACTCTCAGTACTGTCCACATTATTCTTCTCTTGCCTTCTGAGTGCTAATTTCTACCCCTTCCTTCAGTAATTGCTACCATGTTGATAGTAATTTGTACATTTGTCTTCATGTGATTATTTATTGTGTTACAAAGCACTCTGTGTGGCAATAGAGGATTCCTTCCTTTCATGGAGGTACTCTTCAGTGACGTGCTAAAAGGACAGTGCTGATCTGAAAACAAAGCTGCTTCATTCAAACATAGCCCAGTGTATGGCAAAAGCAAATGTAAATCCATTAGATAAATCTTCCCTCAGTAACAGGTTAGTTTGACATAGTGAAGGCTGAGAGAAATTCTATAAATACACCAGAACAAGAGAAAAAATAGAGGTAAATACCAGGGAGGAGAACAACTGCTTGGACTAAAGGCAGCACTGGCACAGGAAGAGATAGGTATCATCTAGCCAGTAGTAACTGTAGCTGGTAATTAGAAGGTTCCTAACTATTAGACGAGAGAGATTCTGGAGAAGAATCCCAGCAAAAAAAAATGATGCTTTTTGCTATTGGGTTTTTTTTTCCTACTTCTTGCTATGAGACAGAACTCAGTAGGGTGGCACAGGGGCTGCGTTATCGGATGTGCTGGCTGGGTTTGCACACGATCTTCCTCCTGTGCCCCTGCAGCTCTCAGTGAGCAGGAGGGGTAGGGGAGACAATGTGAGTAATGTAAGTAAACATCAGCATCTATGTAGTGCGAGTTCATCTGGAATGTTTTCATCCTTCCCATCCTTGGACTGGGGGAGAAGAAATAGCCAAGAGCTCTCTTTTTTGTCCTTGTGGCAGTTCCAGACAGCAATTCCTGTTGTAGAGCCCCGAAGATAAGAGGAGGCAGGAAAAGTCACCCTGGGGAGTCTGTCCCTCTGCAAAGGATTGTGGAGCGGTCCTCCCCAGTGCTGGAGAAGACAGGCCTGGACCAGAATGTCAGATCTAAACAGCTCTAGGTCCTCCAGATGTGAGGCCTGTAGTATGAGCCTAACTCCACTGACATCTCCTTGAATCTGAATCACTTCTCCTGCTGCTAATGCACAACAGGCAGAAATGTATTCTCACACCCACTGCTCACCTGTGATTCTGTTTTTCTCTTTAGTAATTGTGCAAGTCACCTGATAATTCAGCTGAAAGCCCTTACGAGACATTACATAATGTCCTCAGAGAAACACTGTCTGCTGTAACATTGGAGAGATTATTATGTAAAACTTTCTCTCTTTTTCTCAGTTGTTTGGTTTTGGGTGGGGAGTCAGGCTGGATTTCCACTTGGCTGAGTCTAAAAGGTTTCAGGCTTACACTGTGTTGCTCCCCTTCTTTATTCATCTCTGGAGACTGTACTAGAACTGCCTTAGCATCACAAGTGAAATGAGTTTGGCAGGGCTCTCTGGAGTCAAGGCAGCACACCTGGCTGTGAGCGGAGGTGCGATTCAGCTCAAGTGGTAACACTTACTCAAGAAAGCCCTCAGCTCTAATGTGATGATTTAATTAGCATCACTGGACCAGATCCAGGGGATAAAACCTTCCCCCAATACTCCCTCTGGACTGCAGAGCTTTCTGTATGCACAAGTAATGCTGAGGGGATCGTGCACTGCTTGCAAACACAAGCAGGAGAGCTGTGGGCAGGCCTCTGCTGAGCAGGATAAGTACAGAAAGGCAGATCCCAGCTTTCACTGAACCCTCTGCTTCTTTTCCCTGGGTGGCTCTTGAGGCTTGACCAGAAGGACTGGGTCACTCACTCTGTCCTTTTTTGCTCAACACTCAGAGGCCTTGACTGCTCTACTGAACGGCCTGTGGGTGACACTGAGCTCCCACAAAGATCTGAAGGGATGTTAGAAGTGAATACCCAGAGCCGTGACCCAGCTGTCCCTCACATCCTGCTTCTATCAGCATCTTGGAGAATCTCCAGCCCCAGCTGCTGGGAGGAGGGGAGCAGGCAGACCTCAGCCAGCGGTTTCCCCCAGCTGAGGAGTGACCAGGCACTAAGGGCCATTCTCACCACCACATTCCTGTGCAAGTGCTGCAGGAGCTGATCTCCAGCCCTGCTGGGCATTCCTGCACCAGCCTCCTGCCCACTGCCCTGCCTGGCCTCCTGTGCAGCACAGTTCACCTGCAGAGACCAGCTGCTCACCAGAGCTGTGTTCAGGCAGCACTTTGATAAAGGGATGGAAAGGAGAGGGGGGTGAGAGCCTTGAGGTGATGGCCTGGACAGAGGACTCTGCTCCCTGAGCACCCCCACCCCAGCACGGTCCCCACACAGAGCAGGGGAAACTGCACCAAAGCTCAGGTCAAGAGATCTTATCAGGAACTGTTTTCCTTCCTGTCCAGAAGTTCTGAATGGAAATACATTCTCTGAAATAATGCTTTTGGCTGCATATTTCAAAGCAGAATGAAAAATTTCGTTTCAGCTAAAAGTGTTCTCTTTGAACTGAGATTTTGAGAGAACTTTTTCTTCTTGAAAACTGAGATTAAAGAAAATCATCAGCTGCCTATCAGAAAGTGCAAAATATTAGATTTTTTTTTTAATTGCCCTATCAAGGGAAGGGGAAAAACCCCAATAATTTGTAACAGCAATGTTTTTCAAAAGGAAATTTTTCCATTCCAAAAAATATCAAACAGCTCTATCAAAATTTGTGTTTCCTTCTGCTTGTTCACATCTCTTTTTTTATTTTTCCCTCCTTGTTTGGGACACCATGTAACAACTGAGAACCCAGAAAGTCTTTTTTTTCGCCAAAAGTTGGCAAACCCCCTTGGTGAACAGGCTTCAGGCTTGTCATGAAACCTGAACCCAAGGAAGGTTTCCTGGCTTCAGCTTTCAGTCTGATGTTGCACATGGCTGTGGCTCAGAGGACTGCTTTAGTATTGGAGCAGGGATGGGAAATCCACTTGTGTGAAGAAAAAAAAGATGGAAAGTGTATGGGCTGCAGTGTGGAAAATCCAGCTGCAGGGCAGCCCCTCTGCTGCTGCTCCTAAACCTGGGACTGGTGCTATGCTGGAGTTCTCACCAGCTTTGGCAGCTGAGCTGGATTGCTGTGGACCACCTTAAATGTTTTCCATGCCAGCTGAGCACAGAAAGCTGCTGAAATGGGTCTCTGCTGTGCAGTGCACTCTCTCTTAGCAATGCCCTCATGGTGACTCAGTCCCATTCCCTGCTTCTTTTAACCCACAGCAGGTCAAGAGTTTAACAAAGTGACTGGGGCCAGGAGCCAAGTCCCCAGAGCTGCAATCTGCAGCCAGCATGCCAGCATCTGGAAAGCGTTTGTGACCAATAAAAAATGAATGTGCAGACTCCGCCAAAGCAGCAATCATTTGGCATCTCGAGCCCAGATCTTTACAAGATGATTCTTCTGAGGCTTGGAAAGGCTTGCCTTAGTGTTTTCTAATAAAAACAGTTCTGGGCTGGGCCTGTAGTCGGGTGAATAGTGCTATGCGTCGCCACATGGGAGACAGCCAGCCGGGAACGGGAAGACACTGCGGGAGTGTAACCTCTGGGGCAGGCTGGGGCTGCTGCCTCATGGCGGTGGTGCTGTCGCTCAGGCTGGGCCAGGGCACTGTGAGTGCCACAACAGCTGCCACTCAGAGCACGCCCTGACCTTGGGCTGTGTTATCTGGTGCTGCAGGACTGCTGGGGAAGGGCACACCAGGGAGTGGTGGGTACAGAACACCCTGCTGTCAGGGCACGGAGCTCTTGGTCACTGAGACAAGAGCTGCCTTAGACCAGCCCCACGGATAAAGCAGTTTCCAGTAATCAGCAGTCACTTTTCCAACTGGTGCAGCTTAAATGTGCCAGGCTGTCTCTGCACGGTACGTTTGCATTCCCACCTTTTGGTCAGTTCCTGACTGCAGGAGATAAGTGGAGCTTTAGGATCTGCTCCCAGGCCTTCTCAGGTACAGGTAACAGCACAGGCCCATGGCCAGTCTTGAAGAGACCAGAGAGGTTTAGTGCATGTACTTGCTACCTTGGAGTGGTACAAGCCTGGCAGGGACATTCAGAACAAAGAGAAGCATCATGTGAATGCTGCCATTGATGGTCTTTGCCAGTAGCTCATCCTGCCGTTGTTGACTGCATCTGGGAGACCTTCCCATTGCTTCTGTGCTCTGTCCCTCAGGATGTGTTGAACTCGGCACCCTGCTCCTCCTAGCAATGCTCAGTGGGATGGGTTTGTCCCAATGCACATTCCTTCCTTCAGCTGGATTCCCTCCTTTCTCCTGCTTTGTCTCTCCCCTCCGGAGTGACCGTGACTGGTAGTCCCTCCCGCACAAACCTCTAGGGCCGTTTGGACTCCAACCACCACATACCCTGAATTCCACTCCAAGGAAAAAACTGAAAATGAGTGGAAGTTTAGTAATTGTCTTGAAAGTTGCCAGAATACTTGTGCTGGAGCTGGATGGATGTTGTTCCTATGGTGTCATCCTTTCAACCACAGAATCAGTGCCGTGGCTAAAGCAGTGCAGCTGGGGTGCAAGAAACCCCACAGCTAAACCCTTCCCTTAACTCTGCAGACAGAGAAAAGAAACACACGGCTGGTTGTTCCCTCAATTCTGAGCATGGTTTGCAAAGGCACTGCCCCCTAGAAGAGGAAGCTGGCATCTGAACTGTGGGGTTCAAGCACAGATACAATCCAGATGCCCCATCTCCCTGAATTTCATCCTGTCTTTGAGGGGCATAAAAACTGAGGAGGGTGAGGATGTTGGGAGGATGAGGAATTCTCTAAGGGAAGGAATTTTCTTTTATTCACTTCCATTTCCAACTGCAGATATTTGAAGTGAGGTCCTCTGGGACTGCCAAGGCTGTGCATGCACTGCCATTTTACTAAGTTTGGTTTTGACTCAGCACCATTTGTTCTCACCATGGTCCTGCTTGCAGTAGGACAATGAGCCAGAGTTAGCCAGTCTCAACTACTGCGTGTGCTTTTCCATGTATTCACAAAGGGTAGGTAACAACAGAATAATCTGAAGAGATGTTACTGGTCTGGGTTAACCTACAGTATTGCTAAAATCCTCCCTTGTGTGCTAGTCTTGGCAGGATTAACAAAACAAATCCAACCTTCTCCCCCTCCCAACACCTTTTGCTTTGAGTTTGTGTCACACATGTAAAATCCCTGCAAAGCAAACTCTGCCAAACCTATTTGATTTCCCCTGGTTTAGAAACTTACATTGGGCAAAGTTGGCTTTAAAAGTTGAGGGAGTCTTGGCCAAAGCCATCCTGATGCGAATTTCAGAACAAAGATAAATCCAGAGACATACCTAGTTTTGCTTGGGAAAATTCTCGGAATCCTAAAGTTATTGTCACTTACTCCCGCAGTCAGTTTAAAAACAGACCTTGGGATTCATATCAGCCATGTTCTCTAGAAGTGCCAGTTCTTTTCCCTTTTGTTATTTTTAATGTGGGTGGGTATTTTTGGTTTTGTGGTTTGGTTTTGTTTGCTTTTTGGTTTTGTTTTTCTTTTTTTTTTTTTTGGTGAGAGGTGCCTTATTAGCCCTAGTGAGAGATTATTTGGAGTTTGCAAAATACATCTTGTAACTACTCAGCACTTTCCATGCATCCATGAACACTGCTCCTATTTCCTCTAGATGGAGATGACCTGGGCTCTTTGCTTCTGTCATCCACACAGCAGTTTCCTCACAGGATTAAAAATGTTCCACTTCCTACAGATGCTCAGATATGCTGGGCTGGGGCTGTGTTAACCCCAGCAGTGCTGCTACTCTGGTGGGCCTGCCGAGCCTCCCAGTGACAAGCAGCTGCTTTGTTAGTGCCCCAGCCACCCCTGGGGTTAGCAGGGTGCTGGGCAGGCAGATCCATCACTAGAGGATAAGCAGCTGCAGGGCTGTGGCATGTCCTGGGCAGCGCAGCAAACATTGGTTTGGATTCTGCATCTGTAGGATGGCAGCTGGAAGGCTCGACGGGTGGAGGCAGATGACAGTCTGGACAGTAGGATGCAGTGATGCACAACACGAATCTCAGAGGTGGGTGCTGGGCAGGCTGGAGGGCAGTAAGCAGGTGGTGAGTGCACAGCACAAGGAGACAGTGCCATGTGAATGAGATGGCTCTTCTTGTGATGATCCTGGGGCTGGAAATCTTTCACCATTTTGATTTCCGGTGGCTTAAGATCATTAACCCTTTTGCACAGAGCAGGCTGCTGTCCAAGTGATCACTGGATACTTCTGGTGTTTATCCTTGAAAATGTTCAAATACAGGTTGCTGCATCTAAACATTCTCCATGGTTGTTGCACTGTTTTCCTCTGTCCTGCCTCTCTGACAGTGAAGGGTTAAATCCCGCTTTTCCCATGTGCCTGCTGATGAACTGTGAATATGCAGCCAGGACCTGTTTTCACGCATATGTCCCTTTCTATAATCCAATCTTCTCCACTGTGGCACAGACCTGGAGGCTCTTCTGCAGGCAGGTCTGCTGCCATGGGATAAGAAGCAGTAGGTTGATTTACATAATCATATATGCAAATAAACTAAAATCAGGGTCCTTTCATTCAGCTTTGGTTTTAAGGGGACTCTTTCCATGGGCTGAGAGCAAAGGGATTTGAAAGGATGGTTTTCTTCTCTGGAGCTCTTGTGAAACAGGGCACACCCTCCGAGCAGCACTGCTGTTACCAGCCTGGCAGAGCCCGATGGGTGTAAATGATTAATTGTGCAAACCCACCTGATAGCCCATCCCATGCAAATGCAGCCTTACCCTCTAGGCCTACATCATCTGTTCCCTCTACTGAAGTGTGGACTGCATCCTTATGCAGGAAATGAAAGACCCTCCATCTCTGAGGAACAAAGGCAATTCATCTCTTCATCTGGTGGAACATTTAAAAGATGTTAAAAGCAGCAACAGCCTCACACCTGTGGCAAACCAGATGAGTGCTGGTGGAGACACGCGGGGAGGTCATTTCAATGTGTGCCCTCAGAGAGGCTGCAGAGAATAAATCCGAGCATGGATTGTCTGTCGGCACTCCGAACGAGCGCTCCAAACACTTGTGCTCCTGCTTGGCTCACCTTCCCTTAGAACTGGGTAGGGATGCTGGCCAGCCTGGTGTGGGTTTCAGGAAAGCTCCAGGAGAGAGTGGTGTGAGCCACCCATGACAAATTCACTGATCAGTTCAGTGAGCTTGATTCCAGCAGTGACCCTTGCAGGGGTTTCCCGTGGAAAACTCCAGAAGGAGTGAGGCTAACGAGGTACCTGTGAAGGCAGTACCTGTTCTTGACCTGTGAGGCTGTGACAGGTACCAGCAGCATGGCACATCTTAGCCTGGCTGATGGAGGACTCTAAAGATCTAATGATCCAAAGATGAAATGTTTAATCAAAATTCTTTAGTCCTTAAAAAAACCCCTAAAATTAGTAAGCTATTAATCTCTTTCTTGCAACAGTGGGACTAGAAGTAGATGGGATGTGATAATTAAGCATTGAATAAAAAATGGTGACATTTTGTCAATTTTAAGTGCTTTGCCTTTGGAATTCTACTGACTTTAAGGGAATGTGTATCTTGCTGTGCTGTTCTGCCTGAGTGAGCAACTCTTACTTGAACATACATGGAACTTTGCAATTTGCTTTAAAGCTTTAGATGAGGGAAAATATGGCCAGGAGTTCAGAGCTGCAGCCTCCAGGCTGCTCTAGAGGTGCAGTGCAGTGTCCCTTGTCATACCCTGCTACCCAGAGGTTGGCAGAGCTCTGTAAACACTTAGTGCCACATCCACTATGCCAAGGGCAGGCAGAAGGAATGTGAAAATGCTGACTGGAGTGCTTTGGTCGTGTTGGGAGATTCCCTCTGACATCTAGTTAAGTCACCTCTGCTGTCTCTTTGCCCCTGGAGCAACACAAAGTTGCCCCAGATAGGATCAGAGCTGGCTCATTAGGAGTGTGTGAGCTGTTCCTGCCTTGCACACTCTGTTGCACCCATCAGGTCTTTCAGTTCTTCTAAACCGATGTCTGTTGCAGAGGGCTTACAGCATCACCTGCACTACCAGGACATCTCAGAAGAGCAGAGATCTTGTGGGTCTTCTAAGAATTAACTAGTACTGAAGAAATACATCTTCTCTGCATTCCTGAGAACTGTTGGCACAGACAGTGAAGAAGCTGTGCCCATCTTTTGCAAGTCCAATGTTCATACAGCACTTGTGCGGAGGGTATCGTGTGTTCTCTGAGGTTTAGTCCCAAAATGAAGCTGAGCACAGTGTTCCTGCTAGAAAACATTGCTACTCTTAGCACTTGGTCTGAGTTCAGGCTCTGATGCCCAAGGTATCAGTCCTTACTGCTGAGATGTGTTGAATTTTTATAGCATTTTGCAGCACAAGTGCACAGTGGGTAGAACTGGTTAAGTCAGGCAGTGCTCTGCTTGAATTGGTGCATAACAGACAAGAAACAGTACAGTCTCTTCTTGACTTCAAGTGGATAAACTCAGGTGCTAGCTGCCACCTGAGGCAAGAAGAGCTGGGGATTAAGTGAGGACCTGTGGCCTTTTTTCCTTGAAAGGTGAGCTTTTGAAAGTTAAATTTGCTTGTCAGGCAGAAACTGGGTGTGCCTGACACAGCCTCTCCTGTGGTCTCATGGAGAGTCTGGGTCTGGAAGGCAGGGGCTGCAGCAGCTTTTGAAAGTGCTCATCCATGTAATTTGAGTCTGTGTTTTGCCTCTACAGTCAGTAAGGATGTCTTTGCCATCTCTTGATCCTTATCCCAATGATAAGCCTGACCTGGACTGCAGGTGTCACCCAGCATCCAGTTTCTTAGTTCTGACCAAATCCCTGCTGGGTGGATGGGGGGCACATTGACCAGCCCTGCTCTGACACGCACAAGTATTTGCCATAGCAGAGAATCCTGCAAGTGTGAGTGTGTGTATTTATAGGGAGGCAGATGTAAACCACATTTGTCCTGTGTTTCTGGCAAAGAGAGAGCGTGAAATATTTGTGACCCGAGTCATTGGCTTTCCTGCCATTTGTATAAAAATTTCCAGATGTGATTGTTGATGCCTCACCTGGGACCAATTAAAGAAAGAAGGGATATCCAGAACCAACTGTGTTCATGTGGATACTTGACTTGTTTGTGTGTGCGTGTGTGTGCCCATCCCTGTTGCAATGTGTGTGTTTTAAAGTAAAGCAGAATTTCAGTTCAAAGAACTTGTGTTCTCTCCTGGTGTCTTCCTTTTGTCTGTTATCCTTTCCTCCTTAGATTGTCCCACAAACCAGGATCAGTTTGGATTTCTTAGATACTTTCTCTCCTCATCCTCATCCTCACACCTTTTCTGCCACACCTCCCGCTTGTGGCTCACTGCTGTCACTGTGCTCTTCTGTGCAGACACGGCAAGTTTCCTGGAGAAGATTCCTGAATAATACAAACTCCTAGGAAGACAGTGTGAAATCTCTAGTTACCCAGCAGCAGCTGACCAAAGCAGTGTGCAGCACAGTTCAGACTGCTCACCTCCGAGTGAGCCCTGGTCCCTGCTCTGCCTCCTGCCATCGCTTTCCTCGCCTATTACTTCAGGCTGTCAGCCTGCTGGGTGCATATCAGACTGTGCCTGGAGATTAAACTCCTGGCTCTCCTCCTTTCCAGGCTGTGTCCACAAGAACTGCCTCCTGATCACCAGTTTTGTCTCCATTTTCTTCACTCTACTCATGACTGGAAACTTCTCTCTCTCTTGTTTATTTTCTGTTGAGTTTCTTCTCCTGTTTTTGTCCCTCCCTGCAGTCCTCCCTGAGTGTATTTACCAAGCTGCCTCTCTGCCTTAGTCATACTCTGCTGGAAAGCAAATCTGAAGTCATCCAATCTTCTTTCCTTCTTTTATTGTTGTTTTTGCAAGGAAAGTTCAAACAAACAAACACCCCCCCCCAACATCTGGTGCCTTTCAGGAGCCTTAAACTCATGGCCTGAATCAGTATGTGGAAGGAAGGACAGGATGGGAATCCAACTAACTTGCAAAATCTAGGCATGGACTCAAAGGCCCAGACTTATTCTAATTCACAGTATCCGAGATCAAACCTTGGACTTCTCTGCTGATCAGTCATCTCCTTTTAGCCATGATCAAAACCAGTTTCTGTGCGTCCCTCCACGCCTGCTGGTGTCACCCACTTTGCTGTGTGGGCTCAAGGCGTCCCCTGTGCAAGCGTTTATTCTAGAAGGGTCCTGTCTGCAGCAGGACTCATTGGACAAAAGGTCTGGAACCAGAACTGAGGGGCTATTCCTGTGTAAACCCAGAGTGGCAGGTATCAGGTCCAAAGTGAACTTTGCTTTCTTCTGTCCTGTTTTTTAGCATCGACCAAATGGATTTGGATATGTTTGTGTTTCTTTTCAACACAGAGGATAATTAAAATGCAATTGTGAGTGCTAGTGTATGTTTCACACAGTCATTTGCTCATTAACAGGATGTTTCCAGGGTAGTTTTGTTTTAGCTCTAGCCTTTCAGCTAGGATTTTAATTCTCCAGCAGCAGATTTTCATAGCTCGACTAGAACTGACAGTCTGAGTAGGTGACATGTTAAAACAGGACTACAATTCAAGTTTTATCTTTTCTGCGTCTGTTGGGGAGAGAGATACACATACTCTAACCAGCTGATTATAGTTTTTCTAAAAGGTTATTTTTGTTTGCATGGAATAAAACAAAGGGAAATGATGGTGTATTGTTGTGCCCTGAAAAACATCTTTAACAGTTAAAATTGTTCTGCTTCATTTTTTATAATTTCAAAAAGGGACACACACGTTCAGACAATAAGGCCAAGGCTGCCAGTTGTACAGTGAAGCTTTCAGATGTCTGTAGGTATTTGTAGTGGCATTGTTCTCTTGTGCAGTTCTGGCTGGCAGGGGTGTAAACCTCTCAGACTTTGCCCATTGGTTTACACTGGCACCTCCAACCCTTGACCCCGACAACTCTGCGACATGGAAAGGTGCATTTTAACTCCATTGCGATACTGTGGGTGTCAGGCTCTCCAGCTGTGTAGTGGTGAGACTCTCCTTCTGTGTGAAGCAAATAAGAAAATGAATGCAGTGCTAGAATATTCCCCTCTCTGCTCTGTTTCCTTGCAAACGTTCCAGCCACCTCGGGCTTTATCCCATACTGCACCGTGGGGTGAGCTACATGCAGCTAGTCCAGAGAGGAAGGGTAAAGATAAACTGAAGCAGTGAGTTTAGCAATGCATCAGCCAGGTTATCTCAGCTTCCTACACCATGCCAAAATTTCCCTGAGTTGGCTCTTTGATGCTTGGCCTCTTTGTCTTTAACCCCAGAAAGACCAGAGCAGTGGTTTTACCCTTCCATGTGCTATGAGC
This sequence comes from Oxyruncus cristatus, assembly GCA_013399855.1. Classification (NCBI taxonomy): domain Eukaryota; kingdom Metazoa; phylum Chordata; class Aves; order Passeriformes; family Cotingidae; genus Oxyruncus; species Oxyruncus cristatus. The sequence continues at coordinate 482,470 of VXAY01004936.1, read as the reverse complement.
CTCTCAAAGGAGGGGATGGGCCAACAGTGCCCACAGGGCAAGTGTGGAAGGAATGAGAGTGGGCAGCTGGAAGCCAGGGGGATGGGACACGGCAGAGAGCACTGTGATGGCCCCAGGGCAGAGCAGGAAGACTGGGGGTAGAGGGAAGCTGTCTAAAGCTGATCCAGTGGAAGACAGAAGTGGGTGAAGAAGATTCATGGCTATATTAGAGCAGGGGAGTGGAGTGCTAATATACTGGTGGCACGATCAGGTATCTGGCAGCATTTCTTTGCAGCGAGGCCAAGCTGAATATTCTGCTGCATAAATGATTCCTTGCTTTGCAGGGGAATTTCTGCCAAGTCCCTTCCTCTTCTGGCTCCCAGGTTTGGATGTCTTGCTCAAGTCATGGGGCTTCCAACCACTTTCCTGGCCGCTGCGGACTAAGGTGGTGCCAGTACTTCTAAAAACAGCCTGTGCTCTCTCCTCCTCCTCTTCACTTTGGTGAATTCCTGCCTCCTCTCTTTCAAGCAATGCTTATTCAGCTTTCCTTGCTAGACTCTCGCCCACTCTGGAGCATACCGAGCTCTGACCTGAGGAGTGGAGTAGGTAATGCAGGAGGGGCAATTTTAGGAAATACTCAGCCTTCCCTGCTATTATGAGACAGGTCTGACTGCTCTGAGCTGCATTCTACCGTCAGCACTTGCTTGATTGTCCCAGCAATGCTTAAATGAACTCTTTTAAAGCTTTGTGGGTTTTATTCCTATCTGAAGGGAAACTTGCATTGTTGAAGATCTGGCCCAGTTCCTGTGTTCTTTAATCAACACTCGGCTGTGCTTGAAACTGTAAGGACTGGACTGGTGGGGGGCAAAGACTCCCCCAGGGACAGAGAGCATCCACTGATGGTGCAGGTACAGAGGGTGATAGGGAAAAGGAAATTTGGTGGTGGCTGCAAGCAGGGAAGGGCTTGTGCCCCACTGTAGCAGTGCCCCCTCTGTCCCCACACATGAGCAGAGCTACTGCATCAGTGCAGCAACAGTCATGGGGGCCCTCCAGGCTGGTGGTAGCAGTGGGGTTCCTCTCACCCTCTGAGGGCCGTGGGGCTGTAGCTGCTGCGAGCCGGAGCAGAGGTTGTGCTGGGCCCAGGGGAGTGCCTTGGGCCTGGCCGGAGCTCCTCAGGCACAGCAGCACCCTGTGGGTCGGGGGAAGGTCTGTGGGTGAGGAGCAGAGGCAGGGGGTGCCTCGAGGGGCTGCCCGCGTTGTCCTGTGTGTCAGACTTGATTAGATTTGGCTGGCGCTGGGGCAAAGGCCCCCACGCTGCGAGGGGTGGGGTCTGGCTGGAGGGGCAGAGCCAGACCCTCCTTTTATGTGCTGCTGAAAAGTGGCCTTTGTTATGGGGTTGGCCGGCTTTGTCCCCTCCTGGAAGCAGTGCCCCTTTCTTTGGATCTCAGCCCCCGAGAGAGGTGAGCAACCCAGTCTTTTTGTGTCAGACCTGAGCTCTGCCTTGTGCCAGTGCTTGGATGTCACACTGACCTCCCCGGGGGTCGAGAGAAGCACTTTTCCCGCTAGTTTGGAGTTGTGAATTTGAAACTGCGTTTGGTGAGGATCCAGCAAGGTGTTAAGCTACTTCAAATCGGGACTTCCCCTCAAGTCCCTCCCCTGTTTCTTCACCCCTTTGTGAAAGGTTTAGAAGAACAACTGGAGTCAGAAACTCAAATAAAATCTGCTCTTCCAGGTCCTTCTGCAGACATGTCCCCCACAGACTGAGTGATCTGCACTCAGCAATTTCCCGTAGGGATTTCCATCTTAAGGTTTTGTCATTATAGTATTCATTTTGAGCAACGTAACAGACTGGGAGTAAACAGCCCTTAGTTGACTTTACAGACTCCTGAGCACCAGGATGGATAATTGTCCAGGCCCTACTGCTTACCATAATCTTCCTGTGTCAGAGAGCTGCAAGATGTATACCCCACAAACCACAGCTCAGTGGGTGGGAGGGCAAAAGGTGGGTGTTCCAGAGAGCAACTTTCAGACCATGGGTCCCAGGGGTATTGTCTGTCTGCTGTGGGATAGGCCTGGACTGAGCATGCAGCTGTGTCCAAGGCCAGTGCACGGGCAGTGCTGCACTGCTTCCCAGTCCTGAAGGCTTTGCTTGCCCAGCAGTCTCTTTGCCACCTTTTTGCCCATTGCCTCTGCAACACATTGATCCCTATGCTGTGCTCTTCAAAGGGTATTCAAGCATCAGTTTAGCTTGTCCAAGGCCAGGTAGCAGAAGGACAGTGGAGCAATTTTCTGATGAGAATTGGCTTTGTATTTACTGTGGATATTCATTGCTTTGGTTAAAATCATTTTAAGAATACAGCAGCTGGAACACTGGCTATCTTTCTTTAGGCAGTGGATCTTTAATATGACCTGTCTCTCCTGTGGTTCCTTTGGGAATCTGAGAATGATAATTGACCTACAGATGTCTTCTCTGCACACTAATGCTCTCATTGCCCTGGGCACGCATAAAGATTTGGCACTGCAGGGGTTAAATAGCTCGAGAAGGGTGGAGGATTCTTCAGCCAAACCCAAACTGATTGCACCTGGTTTGCTCAACCTGTGTGTAAATGACACCATGGTCTTCCCACCCCCACCCCAGCAAATGCCACAGGGGCTGCCAAGGTCTACGTGCAGGCAGGGCTGTGAGCAGGTGTGGGGCCTGCAGCGGTGGGAGGCTCCTGGCCCGGCCCAGGGAGCAGCCGTGCCAGTCACACACATGAGCCTTGGAAACTGCAATCGCCACGAGCCACTGAAATGACAGGGAGACGAAGGAAAAAGTCCCCTTTGTTAATGTTTGCAGCCTCTTGTTAAACAGACGTGTCAGCTACTGACAGACCTTAGTAGGGTCTGTCCTCCTGAGCAGCAGAAGTGCAGATTTTGGTGAGCATGGGTTGGGCAGCCTGCTCAGCCTGGGGGTGCCTCGGCCTGCTCTGTCTCTGTGCAGTGCACGTGGCTCTGAATTCGCAACCAGGCTGGTCTGTGGCAAGGCCCACTCCTGTCTTTGCTCAGCTGTGCCTCTGGGACAGTGCTGGCTGAATGTGGAGAAGAATTGGGAGCAAAGGGGTTGCTCACACATGTGAGCACTGCTTTGCTGTCCCTGGGGAGGTAAGGAAGGGTTTGGGGCCATAGACTCAAGACTTGGAATTCAGTCTTTGGGAATTCAAAGGAATTTAGAGTCTTGGGGAATTGCTAAGGAGGCAATGAATTTTTTATAGGAAACTAGTCTGGAAGTGTGTTCTGGCAAGCTATGCTTCTTTAAGTGTGGGTGCCTTGTGCAGCTCTGAAAATGATCACTATCATGCAGCAGAGAGGCTGAAATTATTCACAGTTATTCTCTCTTCCCCACCCTGACTCCAGATGGGGCCAGTCCTTCCTTTTCCAGTCCATGCTCACAAAGACAATTGTCACTGGGTCATGCTGCTCTATATATCGACCATCTACATATCAACCAAGATGTCATTCATTTCTTTCCTCTGTGTCCACCATTAAGACATTTCATACCCAATCTGTGGGTATGAAACGAGACTCTTCTGCTGAATGTAAAGTTCCACCCAGCTCCAGTGGAGGGAGTTTGGCCCAGAGCTCCCAAAGGCTGACCTGCATATGGGTTTTCTTTGGCATTGTGTAGAGACTCTGAGGTGAGTGGTAAGGGCTGGGGAGGTTCCATGTTGTGGCCCAGCTGGCGTGTGCAGCCACAAATAATAATTAATTGGCTCTTTAAGAAGTCTTGCAAACTCTTTTTTCTGTCTGTCTGTCTTAAGCTCCTTTTAATTAACTTCAGTCATGTCCCAACACATCATCTTGGCTGAATCACTGAGCTCACTGTGCCAGTTTTTTGCATTCCTGAAATACGCAGGCCGCCAGTGTTGCGAATGCAGCTCGGAGGCAGCGGCTCAGAGGAAGTCGGGCAGCGCTCCTGGAACTCTGAAATTTTCAGGAACTGTTGTGACATCGAGAGGCAAAGCAGACCAGCCTCTTTGCTTCCCGTGCTGCCCAATTCCCAGCAGTGTTGCTGTCTCTCACTTTACCCGCTGACTCAAGGAGCACCTGTGTAGGAGCAGCTTTGTTCCCTCCGAGAGCCCCTTGTTCGGGTTACGGTGCTTGGGGCACACAGCCTTTTCTTCCTCAGTCAAGAGCTCGTTTCTTTGTCACACTTCTTATAGCCAAGGGTCAGCTTTCAAGATTGGAGGGCATGTTAACAAGATACTCAGGCATATTCAGTCACCAAACAAAGTCTGTGTGGCAGCGGGACAAACTTTTGTGTCTCTTCACTAGAAAGCTCCAAGTCTAATCCAAGGACTATTTCCTTCTTTAGAGAAATTTGGGGTTCAGGAGTGTCTCTATTGCATTATAACCTGTCTGTGCTCTCACCAGTGCTGATGGAAAGAATCCCAATGTTCCTATTGACTCAAAGCTGTATCAATAGCTTTTGTCCCTTGATCTACATGTTTTGAGCCGGAGACTTCTGCATTTGATAACTCAATCTTTAGCACCTCATATAACAATGTGTTTAATTTACTGAAAATAAGGGAGGTCTTGTTGTAATCTCTTAGTACATATTTAGAGAGTGCAGCTTTGATAGTGGAGTTGTCCAACAAGGGCAAAAAAAAAAAGTGTTACTATTCAGTGGTTAAAAAAGGGTGCAGCATTACGGTGGTGAGGATCTTTATCCATTTGAATAATGTGCCACTGTATTCTTCGTTCCTAAGCATTTTTTGAATCAAGTTTGGAAACAATCTCCAAATGAAATTATCAGATTAAAAAAAAAAAGGGTTTTTATTCAGGATAATTCTGTGCTGAAGAATAAAGGATTGCAGTTTACCTTCTGCCCTAATGAGATAGGAAACAGGGTATTGTGAGAGCAGCTTCAGGTGCTATGCCCCAGGCTGCAGGTGAGGAGCCACAAGTTGCCCAGAAAACTCTTTTTCAGCAACTCTTGTGTTTCCTAAGCAGCTCCAGGAATCACTGCTCAGAGATGGTTGCTGTGGTGGCATGTTGGACTGTTATGGAGAAAAGGCAAAGAGGAAAAAGGGCCTCAGCCTTTTGTGGAAAAAAGGACAGGAAAAACGAAAAAGGTAATTTCCAGCAAGCAGCAGGTTGGAGATGGGAGCAGTGTCTGGATTGCTGGGGGCTGTACAGAAGCTCTAAAGACACAGGCACCTTGCAAATGGATAAGAAGCAGGAGCAGCATTCAGTAGTGAGCAAGAAAGTAAAACAAAACTACCACTGCCTAAAAATGCCTCATCAGTCCCACGGAACTCAAGCTGATTCCTTCTGCATCTGGTGTGTGACACTTTGCTGTGTGGTCAGACTCTGACCTGGCTGCACCAGCACTGATGTCATGTAGAAGTTGCTTATGTTGAGGAGAAAACTTAGAAGTCAAAGAGCAAAATACAGTGACAGTGGAAGAGAGAGAACTTAATAAACTGTTAGAAGGGACACTCAGCTCTGGTGCCTGTTCAGGAATTAAGGGTCTGCTGAGACACAAAGGATTTGGGTCTTTCCAGTTCCAGCCTCAGGGAACGACCAGGTATGTTACAGTGGGTAAGTTAAGGAATATATTTCCTCTGACATCCTTTAGAACAAACAACGTGTTTTTAAGGAGCGTGTTAGTCCCTGCTTCCCAGGGAGAACACTGCCATGGACCTGGATGCTACCAGACCTGAGGCAATGTTCACTCCAGGTGCACAGAAAACTGCAAGCTTAGAGGGGGTTGGACCCCAGAAGAGGTGCATTTCAGATGGCTGCCATGCCAAAAGTGCACGGCTGTAACAAGAGTGATTAAAAATACCTCCTGTCCTGGATGTTATGGTGGTATTTTTCTTGAAATTCTTCCTCTGTTGAATAGTAAAGGCTGGTTTCTAAGGTGCTTACTGGGCACCTGTCCCGGAGGAAGTGCTGGAAAGCAAAATTGAAGTGTGCTGTCAGTGAGAGGGCTGGGCTTGGCCTTGAGCCACCGACAGCCTGTTTAATTCACTCAGTGAGGGGCAGGAGGAAAAAAGGAAAACTGAGTCACTTGTTGATAGAAATTATGAAAACAACTACCAGGACCTGCTCAGAAAGGTCCATTGGTAGGTAACAGGCCCTTTCTCTGAGTAGGGGCAAGGCTTCAGAAGATCACCAAGTGTGCTTAACCAAATCATACAGTTATTTGCTGGTTTTTGGGTTTGTTTCATATTTTCAGCTAAGATTTCCTTTCAACAGCCCACTTTTGCCTAGGAAAGCTGTGGATCAAGTGCTGATAGTAACACTGTTTATCCTGAGGATCTGGTGTCATGCGTGTGGTTAAAAGCAAAAATATGTGTGTGTTTAGATCCTTGTACAAAAGTTTGGGATTTCATCATGTGAAAGGTAACTAGTGATAGGGAAAAAACAAAACACAGAGCACTCAGAACTGTAGTCGGCTGAGCAGCCACTGGCTGCCTTTGGGGAGCTGACAGGGCAGCTCCAGGCTTCCCGACCCCTCCCAGCAAACCCCTTCCATAAAACAGTCACTGTCTTTGCTTCCGTGTTCCCCATGGCTGTAGCTCCCCCAGGGAGTCACGATGTGACTCACAGTACGGAAAGGGCTGGAAAGCTCTGCTCTCCAGTGTTGTTCCGTGTGCTTCCGCCTCGGAAGGGTGGTTCTCACATGCTCTGCGGGGTTGTGCACCAGGTGATTTCAGCCCACGTTTCCAGTTCCAATGGACTTCAAAAGAGGAAGATACTCCCATTAATGTTTTGCATGATAACGAGTTAGGCAAGCATCATTTTTGGATGCAGTTGATGGAAGACTGGTTACTGCCAGTGCCAAGTGGGTGTCTGAGTTGAGACTATCAAATGATGTCTGTTGTATTAAATGCTTTGTTGGATTTCCGGCTTGGAAAATGATGCATGTGCCAGACAGAGCTTTCTATTTTGGCATTAAAGCAATCTTGGCACACGGTGGAAACTGTTTACTTTAAAAGTTTAATTTTAAATACAGTTTTGGAACACACTTGGAAATGTCTGCAAATCAACAGTAACAGACAGGAGACTAAAGCATTGTTTCCTTAACTCAGTGTCCTTTGAAATACCTTAATCTGCTTTGCTTTATGGGAGCCACTTCTGGCTGGTGCATGATTTATTCACACATTGTTTCTTGCGGAATGGGACAGTAGCTGAAAGGCAGGTAGGAAGGGAGAGCACAAAAGATCATAATGCACAGCAGCGTTTCAAGTCTTTTTAGTATCATTTAACCCTTTCTTGTGACACCTGACTGGTGGGAGGGGAGCATGTTCCACCTTGCTGAGCTGTCAGCAGGAGCAGCCTGTGCTGGGATGCTGAAGGACACCTCCCAGTCTGCTGCACGGGCAGTGGGCGTGGAGTGCCCTGAATTTCCACCCAGCAGAAAGGCCCTTTGGAGCGCCAAGCGTGACATCAGAACACAAAACACTCCATTCATCAAAGCCATGAGTAAGAAACTCTGTGTTTTTGGTTTTAGAAGTAACTTTTGTACGTTTACAACTTTTTCCACATTAAACATCATTTATGGTTTGGAAATTGTTCAGGCAAGAGGCATGTGGTTTCTGCTCCTGAATATCAGCGGCAGTTTTGCTACGTTCAGTCTCTATTTTTTGTTGACATTTTTTTGGCTTTTCACTTATCTTTTGGGTGGACCTCTTTGGAGCAAGCTGCCCCAAGGAGAACCCATAACCCTCTTTCTAAATGAAGACTGAGTGATGTGCTTAAGGTGAAGAAGATTACTTTGGTACAGGGAATTTGGGTTCAGTGCCAGACTTTTGCAAAGTACCTGATGAAGAAATACCTTTTCTGGGATGTTCCCCCATCAGAGCAATTGCTGGAACAAATTGAGAAGGAGGAATTTCACACCTGAACTTAGAGACAGAAGTTGATGGGTTTTTCCGTAGGCAATGTGAAAAGTTATAGAGTAGCTGTTGAATTTTCAGTTAATTGTATTCAAACTGAATAAATGGTAAAAGGCTAATGCCTAATGATCCAGGAAATCTACAAACTACAGATTTTACTGAGATTTCAAGGGCCTCCTTTGGCAGGCCTTCCTTTGCAAAAGTGCCACATTTCAAGGGAGAGTGGATGAAATTACAGAAATATTCTATGTGCTCCACTTGCCCAAGGACTGGAGACCCCTTTTCTGCCACTGTGTGGGGTGGCAATCAGAGGGAGTCCCTGATGTCTTTCCTGAGGTGTCCTACCAAGATAAAAGGCCCTGACTAGAGGCCTTATTTTATATCCCTGCTCCTGCCTCAGTGAGGAATGAATAAGGACATGTCCTGCCATGTGCTAGGGGTGTCTTCTTCACTCTTTGGCCCTTTGCATTGTGGCCCAGTGAGTCCTGGTGCTGAGTGTCTCTGTTCTGGTGCAGTGCTCTTTCTTTGAGACTGAAGCTTGCAAAAGTTCCCTCCAGCAATAGCCCATGGAAAGCTGCCTGGAGCTCCCGGCAAATGATGCCTTGCGCCTCTGGAATTTAGGATAGAAACCTGCTTGGAGGGGAAGGGTGTTGCAACTATATTTTTACAATTGTTTCCTCTTTAGTGTTTGTGTTCTTCCATTACTGACCATGTTTACCCATCTGCTGTTCTGGGTGAACAGCAGCGCTAGGTTTCATGGAGAGAAAACAAATTTTTTAAGGAACCTTTAGTTTTGTTTCTCTCACCTAAACTTTTTGTGTGTGCCTGCTTTGTATCCCAGCTGCTTCTGCACCCAGTTTCTCCTCCCTGGTGCCCTGGGCCCAGGGCTTGGAGCATTTCTGTCCCGCAGCAGAATCACCTGTAACGGCGGGGTTTCGGTCCCATCCTCCCAGGTCACGACCACAAGCCTACACGAGGTGGTGCAAGCTCTCCCAGCTCAGTCTCCAGGTTGGGATGGTTTCCCAATAATGGGAAGAGATGATGAAAGCAAAGAAAGACGCAGAGATGGGGAAAGATATCTTGGGGCTGCCAGGGCAGCTGTTTGAGATCCCTGAATCAGATGGAGACAGAGCTCTACCACCCTCAGGTTCCCCACCCTCAACCAGCCCATCTCCAACATGCAAAGCAAAACCAGCTCCACCCCAGCCGTACCATTTTAGCTGATGGTCTAGTTAATAAATGGCAAATTCCAAGGGTAATCCTGTCAAAGCTTTCCTGACATCCTCATTGATAATACTAAGCACAAAGGGCTCCCCTGCTCATCCGATTAATACCAGAAGAATTCTACTTGATTAGGTTATTACTGAGGGGAAATGTAGGAAAGATAAATATTCCAGGGAAAAATCAGGCATTAGACAAGGGGGAAGGTCACAAGTGTCCATGGTTTGTAAAGTTTTTCACCTGGTGCAGACGGAGAGGTTTGTGATCATCTGCTCCCCAACAGAGCGAAAGATGGGTGTCCCAGCCCTGCTTTGCCTGCAGCTCATCCATATCATGTTGATGGGAGCACTGGGAGCCAGGCAAGTGCCTAAATCTTTGAAGGGTTAGAGACTTTGAGTGTAAAGTCCCAAGGGCAGAGACCCATGTAATTGCTTCCTTGAAAAGTCTGGCAAGGCCAAATTAGTGCAGTTTGGGATCTTGGCACACAACTGAGAGCAGAGGCAGGAGCAGAGTTTTTTTCTCTATCTTCTCCTTACTGTACTCCTTTCCTGGAAGAGCCTGGAGAGTAGTTTGGAGGCTGGGTAAGAAATTCCTGTATTTTGGGAAAGATACTGGGCCACTGCTCTCTTATCCTTTCCAGAACTGTGGTTCTTAGTTATGTTGAGATGTCAGCTGTTCGTGCTCCTCAGGCTGCCTGCAGATCCAGGCAGGCATCACAAGATTCCCCACACTTTGGCTTTTAAGTATTTATCTCCCTTCAGGCTTCTCAACATGATGGGGGGGGTGGTTGGGGGAGGAGCTTTTTAAATGAATGTCAAGATTGTGATAGAGAAGACTTGTAGAGCAGTTCTTCTCTGTTTTCTGATGCTGCCTTGGATTCCTCTGGTGCCTGCATCCTTGTGTCTTCATCACTGGGAAGTACAACAAGGTTTGGTCATGTAGATATGATCAGAACACGAGCAAACACTTGGGCACACCTGAGTGGTTGTTTGCTCTATGTGTTTCCCTGGCAGCTCCCTAAGACTGGAACCTGCTTTACTGACCAGTGCAGGTATTAATGGGAAAAAGACACGTGGAGGAGATAAAAGATAGAAAGGTTTTTGAGGTTGGATATGGTTAGCTGATGTGTGGAAATAGTTGATGGTGGGAATAATGAGGAAGGAGACAGACTCTTGATGATTTCTGCTGTGAGGGTGTTTGAATATAGGAGCAGGTTGCCCAGAGAGGCTGTGGAGTCTCCATCCTCAGAGATAATCCAAGTGGACATGCACTGGGAAACATGCTATAGCTGAGCCTGTCTTGAGCAAGGGGGTTGGACCAGATGATCTCCAGAGGTGCCTCCAGTCTCAGTGATGCTCAGATTCTGTAACTACACGTGCAAAACGCCTGTTAAAAGGTAGTTGTGATAAGCTGACTTGGGAGGTGAAAGCAGCTTCAGAAGTTCTCACAGATCGCTGGAAATATCCTGGTTGAAAACATCTCTCCACATTTCAAAGCTGTTTTTTTCCAGGTCATGTGGAACACAGCCAGCAGACTAATTGACAATCTCAACTGGGGAAAGGGGTGAACTGTAGCACTGCAGCAAAGTCTGTGGAAAGAAGAAATTTGTGAGCTGGCTCAGTTATTGGAGATGATCTGGCACGTAGTTACACTTCAGTCCCTGCCCCCAAAGTGTGGGGCTGTGCCACTCTCTCTCACATAGCAAGCTTGGCACTTGCCTTAAGGTATGAGAGGAGGATCTAGGAGGTCTAGAGGAGGAGAACTGAGAGAGCCCAAGGTTTCTAAACCAGAAGAATGAGGGAGAAATATGATAACATCATGCAGCAGCAAAGGGCTGCAGGGACAATACAACTAATACAAGGAGAATGGGTATAATTTTTTCTCCATATGGAGGGCATATAGGACAAAATTCCAAGGTTTTTGACTGGAGCAAGACATTAGAAAAGAAATGTTATAGGAGTAAATATAATGAAGCCCTGGAATGAAGTGCAAAGGTGCCTGTGGGGTCTGTGAAGGAAATATTTAAAACACAGTATAAAAATTTCAGTCAAGGATGGCAGACTGAGCTGACCTGCCTTGGGGCAAGCAGATGGATGGAGCAGAGAGTCCCTTTCTGTCCTCAGCTTCTGTGACCCCTGGACAGTGGGAGCTCATATGCAGCAGGGAGCTTGCCTGTAGGAAGAGGCTCCTCTTACTGTCCCCCACTGAGATTGTAAGTCACAAGGAAAACAAGAGAAATACATTTTACTCTGTAGTTTTCTTCCCACTAGACCTTCTCAGGATGGGAGATGCACCATCTTGTGTGGCTTTTCATGTCTGATGATGTCACCAAGTTCAGAGTTAGTCCTGGGTCCAGCTCCAGCTTTGCAGGGAAGCTCAAACCAGAATTGGCCTTTTTGTTGTGCTGAATGCTGGTTGATCTTCCTCCCTTTCTATTTCACCCTCCCACACCCTGTCCCAGACCACAGATAACATTTTTAGGCATGCTCTGAGTAAGCAAGAGGGAATGGATCCCACTGGTAAGGGAGGCCGTAAGGGGAGATGAAGTTGCTTGCTTCAAAACATCTTCTCCAGAACTTTCCTGGCTTCAAAATCAGCATTGGGAATTCACTGGCAGCTGAGTAGGGATTTTCAGGCTTTCTCTGGGTTCTAAGTTGGGAAACCAAAATCCCTGAGGAAAAGAAGATTCCAAGTCCCTCTCAGGCTCCAGGTCATAACACCTTTCCAGCCCATCTCCCACTTGCCCCTTCCGACACTGGCCTCAGCAGTGTCCTGCTTTCTGCAGCCTGTGCTTCACAGGAGCCTTCCCAGCTGTGGGTGAGCGTCACTCTGCCCTGAAGAGCCAGAGCCCTGTAACGTGCTGAGAGAGCAGACTGTCTGGTCCTGGCATTTCTTTTTATTCCAGCCCACAGCCATTCCCTTTCTGAGAAACCTAACCACTTGGTGTCCTTTACTCCCTCCCTCTCAGCTCCCTGGCCACGTCTACTGCCATGAGATGCCTCAGCCAAGGATTTTGAGCCAAGATATGAGGGAAATGGTTTAACCAGATGTGTGCCCGTGCCTGTGACACTGAACTTTGAGATGCTGAGGTTTAAAAAGATTGCCATCTCCCCTGCCTCCCAGCAGCAAGGTGAGTAATGGGTGGGACAGCAACATATCCAGAAAAACGCCTCTTTTTCAAGGGGAAGGAGAGTAGGTTATAATTCGACTGCAAAAATTTGCTCCGGGCTGAAAACTTGGCAAACAAAAGCTTAACTTAGGAGTGATTTAAAAGGAAACAACAAAAAAGCATAAAATAAATCAGGGCAGTCATTATGGGTGGAGATGAGGGTCCAGAGCTTAAAGATCATTCTTTAGTGGGGGAGGAGAAGGAGCGACTCAAGACAGAGTTGCATTTGGCTCTCAGCCCTAATATAACTAAGCCTTTCGAAGCCAGGAGAATAAACTGAATACAGTCCCTGGCCTCTCCCTTCACCCATTGATCAGAGGAAAGCAAGGCCCCCTGTGGTCTTTAAGCAGAGAGGATGCAGGTAGGGTGGCATTAGCTGAATTCCTCCTATTGCCAATTTCTAAATGTGGATTTCCCTGTACCTCAAATTGTAAAATCACGTAGAGTCATTGAGGCTCAGCTTGCCCAGGAGACAAAGAGGGGCAACTGTTGCTTTCAGCATTGTGACTCCCCTCAGGCCCCCTCTCTCTGTGCTGTGCCACACCTGCTGCTCAGCATCTGTGCCCTGCTTCTGCTCTCAGCACTGCACAGAGCCGCTGCACACCACACTGGACACCTGAGCAGGAGATGGCTGCTCCTTGCAGCTCTTACCTGAGCTGACTTCTCTACAGTCCCTGGCTCACAAAGCCAAGGAAGAGTAAGAAGAGCTGGGTGGCTGCACAGCAGCAGAGACCGGGAACACAGGTCATGCCTCTGGAGGGAAGGCTTTTCCAGACCGTTACCTAATGTTTGTGGCACACATGGTTGGCAGCACACTTGGCACAGGAAACAAAGACAAGGTCCAACCAGTTACCTGCCTTTTGTCATCTCCAGACCCTGGGCCCCTGCGGCCTGTGTGCCAGTGCGTAACTGCATTGCAGGCTCCCTCTGGGGTTCTACGACTGCGAGGTTTCCTGATGGCCTGGAGTGTCCACACATCAAGTTAGGGAGCAAAGTGTAATGGTGGCATTTCAAACTCCTCCACCTACAGGAAAGGATTTCACAGTGGAGTGGGTTAAGCACTGGAACAGGTAGCCCAAGAAGTGTATGAAAGCTCCGTGTTCGGAGAATTTCAGACTTCAGTTGGATAAGGGTCTAGAACAACCTGGCATGGCTTTGCTGACTCTCCTCGTTGCTATGCACACTTCTAAAGCAGCCACCTCCTGGGCTGCCTGGTGGAGTGCTTTGGCTGTAGCAGGTACCAGGGAACTATAGGCTAAATGAATGATCAAAGGCTTCCTCCCACTGCATGGTTTCCCTCCCAGCTTCAATTCCATCAGCTTCAAGTGACACGGGCAGTTATGGTTTATTGGGATGTTACCTAGTTCTGCTCAGAAGAGGCCTTCTTTGCAGGGCAGCACAGCTTAAACCTCTCTGGCTTTTGTCGCAGGCTTCATAGTTTGCTCACAGATATTTTGTATGTGTTCACAGGTCCTCCCCATCTGAAGAGCTTAGTGCTCTCCAGCAGCTGACAGTGCCACATTTTGCTTCATATAAAAGAAATGCACTTTAATTCAGTTCTTTCTCCAGGCTTAATGAGGGCAGGTAGAACCAGCCACTACCAAAGCTTTTAGAACTAGGTCTTCTTATTCAATTTTATTTCTGCTTCTGGCACTGTTGTTCTTGCAGTATTAAGAGATTTCTTACCTTTACTGATACATTGCATGACTTGAAACCTGGTTGTCAAAGCATCACCTGTCTGAGTATCTCCGTGGAGTCAATTGTTCAAGATGCTGATGCTTTCATGTATTGACATTTCTAGGGAAGACTGAAGCCACTGAGCATTGAATCCAGCCCACCTTCTACCTCCCACCTCCCCAAGTGCAGCAAAAACATCTACAGACTGATCTACAGCTGCTCTCAAGCACTGGAACTTCCAGTTGTAAACATTTTCAAGACACAAGCCACCCCAGGAAAGATGCCTTTCAAAAGGTATGTAATCTCTTGTTTAGATTAAAATAAAATGAAAAGGGGAAAAACGAAAAACATTTACCTTTGGCATCAAAACAAAGCAAGTCTTTCTTTTCCGTAAGCTTCTTTAACTGTGCTTTGTGCAAAAGAAAATGTAAAAATGAATGGGGATGAAGGTAAAGGCAAGGTACTGGCATTGGAGATAAGGTTAAACCAGAGCTCAGCAGAAAGAATATGGCAGTGGAAGAAGTTTAACAAGTTCATTTTATGTGCCACTGTGTCGTGCTTCCCTTTGTTGCTCAAGAATGTTGCTTCACTGGTTCCTAGGGTGTGAAAGGGCCGTGCTGCTGGGAGGATGTGCCCCCGAGACCATGCACGAGCCACTACCGGGCAACCATTCCATCTGAAAATTGTTGTTTTACTTGTATTACAGTTTTGCTGTGGACCAGGAATGGGTCTGGACTTTGTAGTCAGAGGTCTTCTGTAGTATGACAGCTTGTAGAGCAGTACTGTGGAGGACAAAAGTGTAATTAGAGTAGGCAGGCACTCCAGCCAAACCAAGGGAAGTTAATATGCCTCTGTAGAAAACATTCACAGTGGTCAGGAGGTTTAAGAGATACCCATCTTGTAAGGAGCTCAGAAGATTAAGCTAAATGCTCTTTAAAATAATGGAGATCCCTCTGACCTTTGCTTTCAAGGGGAGGAGGCAGGACAGCATCGACTGTGTTGTGTGTACACATATAAAGCACAGACCCTGTCAGGAGGGGTAGAGTGCTCTGCGAGTGTGTGACAAGCCCTGGCATATTTACACCTCACCACTGCGAGGAATGGCTTGAAGCCAGGCTAGGGCTGAGCTTACAGCAGGGACTGACATCCCTCCCTGCTGCCAGTGTTTGTGCACATCCCAAACTGCAATTGCATGGTCTGTGTGAGTCCTGAGACTGGAAGAGCCGGCTCCATCTGCCTCTTGGGTAGGTCTGCAATGCACTGCAGAGACATCCCGACCTGCTTGCTTTCCTTTCCCTCCTCCAGCTCCCACCTGCACCCCCAGCTCTGGAACAAAGGCTCCCACTAAAAGCAAAGAAATAGCTGTAGTGGAAGATTCCCTATTACTGCCCACGTGTGAACTGCTGCTGCTGCAGGCTGGGGCTCGTGATGACAGCAGTGATTCAATTAAGTGATTTTTGAATCCTTCCTCAAATGGCAATAAGTCCTTTGTGTGGACACTCTTGATCAGTTGGAGTGGCTGGGAACTGAGCTATGTAAATTTGTAAAAGAAATGGAGCTGGAACTCTACTTCCCTCCTCTTTTTCTGTGTGTCCTCTACCTAGAGGCACAGCCAGGCACTTTGATGACAGTACCCAGCTAGTTTTAGGTCAGGCCCTCAAGGGAAAAAAAAAAAATAAAAGAAAAAGTGGTCAGTGTCCTTCACCATTTATTCTGCCCTTGGTGATCTCAAAGCCTACTCCAGAGCACACTCCAGGTCTGTCCATCATAACTGGCCCTTCCACCCACTTCAGCCTAAAAGACACTTCATAGGTCTTTGCTGTAAAGGACCACACGTCACACATGAAGGACTCAGACAAGCCAAGGTAGGACTCCTGTAACAGCTGTAACTCAGACGTTCTTGCACACGTTATTTTTAGTTAATATAGTTGGTGTTAACATTAATGCCTTAACCCTTGAGGAAGCTAGCTAACTTCCAGGTCAGTGTGGCCAGGGAGCTGGCTAATTTCCAGTGTTTTGGGGAGAGAGCCAAGAAGTGCAATGCCAGCGTGTTTCTGGCTGCTGGTGTTCCTGAGTGGACCACATCCGGGTCTGCACTGCGTCCTGGGCTTCCAGCCCTGTCTGCCGCCCCACCACTCTCTGCTTGCGCCGTGGGCCGAGTGCCTTTAACAGCAGGGCTACACGTTACCAACAGCAGCCGTGTGTGCTGATACTGCAGCCAAAGTGGCTTGAATAGGACAGACTGGCAGCTTATGAACCGAGCTGTACAGGCTGGTGGCTCATGAAGGGACAGCCACCTTGGTCCAGGAGTTTTGCGTGAGTAAGATGTGGCAAAAAAAAGTGACACCATCACCCATCCACCCGCCGTTGTTACTGAAATGTGGATTTCACCAGGAAAAGGCTGTGGCAAGCAGGCAGGAGAGGAAAAGGGAGGGGGGATTTCAAACAGCACAGCTCAGAGAAAGCCAGCCCTGCGTTCGTGCTTACGTCAGTAGCCTGTCTGTGTGCTGACCCCAGGCTCACCTGAGCCTTGGCAAAGCTCCCCTTTGTTCTGTGTTGGCGTTCAGAATCCAGAGTTATCCCACCACCACTTCGTGACCCATTCCACCCAGACAGCCTGCCCATGATTGCTTCATAAAGCAAGACCCAGGAATCAAAAACAGGGCATGTTTCCTGAGCAGAGATGGAAAACAGCTGTGCTGGAAAAAAGGAGGGGTTTGCTGGCTGAGCAGTGGAAAATACAGATCAAGGCCTGGTTGTGCAATCTTCCCTGGCTGGCCTTTGGATGCTGTTGTGGCAAGGGGACCAGCTGGAGTTGGCAGGAGGCTGCTGCCCAGTGATGGGGGTAGCAAGAGCCTCTGGTGACAAGGCTGGAAGCCCAGAGCTTAGTTCTGCACGTTTTACAGATGCTTGGGAGGCTGATAAGTGACATCTGGTGATGCTGCCCCTGCACTGTCCTGCAGTCAGGTCTGTCTGTTCAGTCCCAGAGGGCATTTGAATGGCCAGGCCCATCCCTGCAAAGGCCCAGAGCTCTGCAGGGCTGCAGAGAGGCAGCACCAGCCCAGGTGTGGAGCTCAGTTCTGCCTGATGCTCATAAAGTGCTCCCCGTGCAGCCACAGCCGGGGGATGTGGTTGGGTTGTCTGGCCAGGTTCCTGCCTCGGAATCCCCAGCGACTGTGCAGGGAGGCTGTGCAAAAAAATCTTAGGGCTGGAATCTGCTCTGCCACTGCCATCCTCTAAAGTCAAGGGAAGGCTGTGTCCTGATTTCACTAGCCTTAAATGCTGCTTGCTTCAAGTGAGGCTTCTGGAAGAGTTCTTGATTTTTGTCAAATTCAAAATCTCTAATGAAAAGTAAACAAACCAGCTGAGTCTGGATCCAGAGGCGTGGGATCTGGATCCAGGAGGTGAGGGATTCTCTGGGTTTTTTAAATCTAATTACTGTGTACAAGAAGGAGAGGATGGACAAGAACAGAGAGGGAGAATTAGGCCTTTTCTTCAGAGCCAAATTATCAAAAAAATTACCCTCTCCTGTGAGAGAGCCCTGCAACATCTCCTCTCCCAGTGCTCTCAGTAACTAAGCAAGAAACTAAAGTAAGGGGCAAAATGGTGAGAAGGCAGAAAGCAAAGGAAGTAGACAGGACCATCCATCACCTCCTGGGCTGATACATGCCAGCTACACTGGCCCCTCTCCTCAGCACCTGGACCAGCAGAAGACACTATGATGAATGTTTCTCACTCCGTGGTGTTGGAGCTGTGGCTGTGCTGTAACTGCAGGGGGATCGTGCTTCCTTACAACTGGCTCAGCCTACTGAGCTCAAACATATGGATCCAGGCCTTGCTCTGCAGCAGCTTCCAACAGTGTTCATCACTAGGACAGCACAACTGCAGAGGGAAAAAGCAAACCCCAAACTGATCACTGCTACAGAGCCCGTAAGGGAATGGTTATGGTGACCTGTAGCAGGGAGGAAACTGCAGAGTTTAGGCAAGAGCAGTGCCCAGGGGAGAAGAGAGGGAAGCAGTTTTGGTCCAAATAGCAAACTTAGGAGTATTTATAGTTCTGAGTTGGGAGCTGAACACCATACACATGCCACATGGAAGGAGTGAGGGACTTAAGGCTCTGCTGACAGCAGCCAAGCTCTCCTTGGTTTGATTCTCGAGGTGCAGCTTTACAGGAGGCTGCAGGAGCTGCTCCCACAGCACAGGAAAAGAACAAGACAAAGAACAATGCATTTTGCTGAGGCAAATGCACCTGCTTTAGCTATTACTGATTTAAGCCAGGTCACACTAAACTTGGTACACAGCAGGCTTTGCACAAGTGCACACAAAATCAATTTGCTTAAACCTGGACAACTTTTTAAGACATCCAGACAAACAAAACCCAGATAAATGCACAAATTTAATAGCTGATAACAGCTTAAGCATTATTAGACCTGTTGAAAATGTAGCATTACTTGTAGATAAAACCTCTAGCACTTCAGTTTATCTTCAGCACAAAACAGGATGAAGGCATATTTTAGAAATAATTTGCAAAGTGAGGTGATGGTCTTTTGGCTTTTACTGATCTGAAATTATTCTTTATAAAAAATTCATCCTTTCCCTTTAACTTCTTACAGTGGTATCAGTCAGGAGAGCTCTCATGAAACAAACAAACATTCCCCATCTGTATCTACTCAGCAGGGTCCAAATGGGACCTCAATAGTGGCTGAAACAAAATTTCATTAAAAAAAAAATTGTTCCCATGGAAAAGTTCCAATTTCAATGAAATATTTCCTGCAGAAAGGCAAAAACCAAACCTATCATTCACAGATTTGACCCAATATCTGCTCTCCAAGAGGGAGAAGGGCAGCGGAGGGAAAGAAAGCAAATGTGGGTTTGGGAGAAAAGAAGACCTACCAATAAAGGAGGGTAATGAAAGCAGAGGGAAGAAAGTACAAATTCCCAGGCATTCCAGACATATCTGGTGTCCTTTACATCCTGCGCTCTGCACTTCAGTTGTACATATTTCAGTGTTCCACCGCAGAGGCAGCTGCAGTTCAGTTGTGAGTTATTATATGTAGAGTTTTGTATAGTTGGGACAGGATCTTGTGAGATGAAAAGGAGCTGACCATGGCAAAGAAAGTAAAATAGAACATGGAATCTATTAACTATGCTGGAAACCACTTATGCCACAGAGAAATGGGTGCCAGGAAGCAAAAACTTCCAGAAGGAATTAGAAATAAAAGGGAAGAAAAAGTCACTGGTAGCTGGGAGAAGAGTGCAGGCTCATTACCACATCTGAGCTGTTGAAAAACAGCCTCTGGTTTTCTGTAGCTCTTCATCTGTTTTTCTGTTCATTTTTGTCCTTCTCTTTAACCTTGCTGGGTAAAACACATCTCCAAGGACAAATAAAAATGATTTTCTTGCCAGTGCTGCTGACTTTGCAACCTGTCAGAAAACTGACTAAACTTGAAGCTCTTTCAGTCAGTCACTTTAAAATATAGTCAGCATTGTGTTTAAAGGAAAAAAAAAAAAAGGAGGAAAAAAGCAATATATGAATTCAACAGCAGGGTTGCTCTGCTGTGTATTGCAGCATTCCAGGAGCCTCTGGGAGACACAACCGAGGTGATGAGTAGTGGGACAAAGGAAGTGCTGCAAAATACTAGGCTTGGCTCTTGCAGTATGGTGAAGATGCTTCACTTGTTTCAGTTAAATAGTTATTTCATTGAAGGATCCTCAGATCCAAAAAGGTGGTCTGGGAACCAGAAAACACCCTCGAGAACCCAGGCCAAGGAAATGCGAATTAATTTTGCCAGGGTCACACTTCACCTGCCCAAGGAAAAGTGAATCTTAACATCTGGGAGGTTGAAATCTGCAGTGGGTGCTTTTGTCATTACTTCCCTGGAAGCATTTCCCCTTTTTACCTGCACCACAGGTGCATGGAGAACTGTTACTTCTTTTAGGAATTTTTCTGCCTCAGCTGCGTCACTGCTCCTTGGAGTTACACTTCGAGCCCAAAGACAGTGGGAGGATTTATGGATCGGCAGGTCCATCTACTGTCTCTGTCAAGTGCTGCTTTCAAACTGTGGTTAGGACAGAGCAGGGGAAACTTTTCAAAATCAGCCTCAGTTTACTCAGGGTCACAACAAAAAAGGTGAAATTATGATTCCTCCAGATTCTGACAAGCATCAGATTTTGGCTTATGAGCCAAGTGCAAGTGGGATAAAATGGGAGGTTGGGAGGGCCTCTTTAGGCCATGTACGTGTGGGAGGGTCTGCTTTGTGAAGTAGCTGGTTCAGATCCCTGAATGAAGGAGGAGAAAGCATGGAGAGAGTCAAGCTATAGGAACAAGGTGAACTCTAGAGCAAGAGATGTAATTTTTCAATCAAGCTTTTAATGAAAAGATCATAAAATAACAGTTTCTCATCACTGTACATTAAGACTGCAAATTTCTGAATGCTGAGATCATATTATAATTTCTGTATCTTTTTATATGACACTTGAGTTGAAGCCACAACTATGTGTGGCTCTGACCTGAATTCAAGCTCTTGAAGGAAATGAACAGAACATTGCAGCAGGAATGTCGGCCTTTCCCTTGCCCTCCCCTCCTCTCCCCCTCCCCAGGAAACATCCAGGGCTCCCAGACTGACTGATAGTTAAGGCTTAAAATTAAAAAAAAAAAAAAAAAAAAAAGGAGATGCAACATGCCTTTTTCAGTTGCATTTAAAATATTGAAATAAAACAGGGAAGAATATCCAGCCAGCCAGAACAAGATCCTCTCCTCACAGAAAAGTTATCCCCAGCCAGTCAAAAGTCCTGTGGAAGGTCAGAGGAACAGCTGTGCCAGGTGCTTCGGTGGGCAGCTTGTGACAGAGAAAGTTTAAAACTCATCCCATCCACAGGGAAAGCCAGTGCTGTGACGTGGGTCCCCCAACTGCCAACAAATGTCTCATGAAGTGTTCGGGTTTAACTTGCCCCATTGCAGGCCACAGGGACTGTCCAAAAACCACCGATCCACTGATCCCTGTGCTCAACACGGGCCTGCAAAATGCTGAGGAAAAATAGGGAAGGAAGGGAAGAAGATGGGAATAGGAGACAACTGAACAAAAATGCACTTCTATCTCCAAACTTCTGTTTCAGGATCTTTGAGTTGTTAGTTAGAAAAGGGAAATTAGAATAAAGAGCAATTCTGTTGTGGCAGAAAGATAAACCAGGGCTGAAGTGAAGAAGCCGTCCTGACTTGGAGGACCAGCTATAGGAGCCTTACAGCAGAGCTGGAATTGCCTCACAAGGGTTTCAAATATTTTACTTTTACAAGGAAAGCAGCAAATTTAGTGAGTCTAATGGGAAATCATCAAAGGTGAAATTTCTTACCCTACTCTGAAAAAATGCAAAATACAAGGAGTGGAAAGGGGCTGAGAAACAGCTACTCCTTTTGCCTGCTTGTCTCCTGCACTAAAGTCTGGACCATGAAGTACCACGGGACTTAATATATTGCAACAAGCCACTTTCAGCTATTGAAAGCAACACCCAAATCTTCTTTTTCAAGATTATGGCCAGCTCTGGAGTGCAGGAGTAAGCTTATAGAAAGCAAGGATTTTACAGTAAATGGAGAGACTTAACTGATGTTGAGCAAATAATTATTTAAACAAAAACTAAGAAAAAAATGCCAGAAGTCTATTTAATTATTCCAGAATTACAGCTCAGAGTTCATTTAGATTTTAAATGCTTGCTTAAACAAATG
The DNA here is from genome assembly GCA_013399855.1 of Oxyruncus cristatus. Lineage (NCBI taxonomy): Eukaryota > Metazoa > Chordata > Aves > Passeriformes > Cotingidae > Oxyruncus > Oxyruncus cristatus. Next base: position 460,818 of record VXAY01004936.1, on the reverse strand, counting down.
TTTATTCAAATGTGCCATCTCAATGGTGAGCCTTTCTGCTGTCTGGGGACAGCTCAGTTTGCTACCTGGAGCCTCTCAAACCCCCTTAAAATGTAGGGAGGTTCTGTCTCTTTATTTTTCACTTGCTTTTCCCTTAATTCCAGCACTGCTGATTGGAAAGGTTTCTGAATTTGGCATATATCCAGAAATTAGCAAACACCCAGCAACATGTCTTCGTGCTGATTTTTAAGGCTGTAGGAGGTACTCACTCCACCCATACTGGAACAGGAGGCTTTGCAAAGGACAGCTTTCCCCGGGGGCTGAGGGGCTGTGGGGAACCTGGTGCTTCAGCATCCTCGGCAAGGCCCAGGACAGGATGGCACAGAGGCTGTTGGGTTTGGCACAGAGCTTCCTCTGCCCATCCTGGGCCTCGACTCCCCACTCCTGAGATCCCTTATTGCTACCACAAGAAACAGCGAGTGAGGGATGAGGGGGCTTCACTCAGGAGCTACATCCTGTTCCTCAGGCACGACAAGAGACTTGTCTCAGTCACAGGCCGCAGTGGGAAGCACACAACTGTTCCTCTAATGACTTTTACCTTCTCTGGATTTTGCCAGCAGTCACCCCAGATTTCAGTTTGTTTTGCTAAGTGCACTGGATGTTTCTCTGGTCAAGACCCAAACTCCTGCTTTTCAGAACTGAAGCGACACGGTAAAATACTGCTAACCCAGACTTTGAACCTGCACTGCTTGAAAACAATGCTTTCCACACACACGAGAGAGAGGAAAACAAAAACAAAAACCAAAACAGGAATCTTAAAAGAGTGACACTGTAAATTGAAACACTTAAATACAGCAAAAACATAAATTCCTCTTCTATGCAAAGCTACAAAAGTCCAGTCTTTGTATTGTCTTCACAGGTTATGGTTTATGGCTATGCTGAGAGTCTCTGAGATTCTTTTTTTTTTTTTTTTAATATATTTTTTTTTCATTTTTTTGAAATCCTGTAGAGAAGACCCTGCGGACACATCTTTGTGTTTGCAACTTTCTGAATTACATTGCAAAACTGTGCATACAGAATCTGAGAAATAAATACATTCATTACTGCACATACATATTGATACAAAAACAACACTGTCAAATAGTGTTTGCACCATCTTTGTTAGATATTAAGACCAGGCAAAATTAATGTTTCATTTTCCATCAGCCCCCCCTCAAATGTTTGAGGTGGCTTTGGTGTAGAAGGTAAAAGCTACAAAGGGTCAAAACTAATCTTGGGGAGCTTTCTTAAACCTTTTCTCTTTTTTTTTTTTTTTGGCTTCAGCAGTATTTTAGCAAACCACCTTCACTGGTCACCTTTAAACTGTCCTACCATGCAGACCAGGCTTAGACTTCCACCCAGGTGGCCGTAGGAGTTTTGGTTGGGCTCTTTGCCTGTAAGGTCTGGAGTGAATGGGTCCAGCAGGGTAGTTCAGGTGGCCCCAGGGGTGGGACCAGCACAGCCCCAGCGGGAGGAGCAGCTCAGTGCCCGCGCTCTGCCCTCGCACCGGCCCCGAGAGCTCCCCGAGCCGGGCCGGGCACGGGCAGTGCGGGGCTGTGCGAGCTCCCCACGGCAGCAGCCCCAAAGCCTCACAGAAGCTGCGTGTCAAGAGCTCTTTGGTGTCTTCTGTGATCTTTGTGGCTCCTGCTAACTCGCCCGAGTGCACAGAGCTGGGCCTTTGGGGTTTTTTGCCAAGAATTTGGTTTTGGAAGTTTTGCGGTAAAGGACTGGAAAACAGCCCAGCTCCCCATGGCTAAAGTGAAGGAGATGTGCTGGGTACAGCAGCTCCCACCATCCTCTAACAACATCCTTCTCTGTCTCTAGAGCTTCTTCCATCTCTCTTTACCCTCTCGGTGCCGTCAGACTCCTCTGAGGAAGAGGGAGGCTGGAATGCCTCTACAGTGCCTGGGTCTCGCTCCCGGCAACATCTCTCATGGGTTGAATAAAAAAAAGCTCTCCGTGCCATATTTGTAGTTGCCCACCCTGTTCCCCACCCTCCCCGAGCAGTGCTGGAATGCAGGCTGGGACACAGATCTCCCCTCCCAAGCTGGGGGACACTGTGTAGCCTTCAGAGACAAACCAATGGAAAAAGCAAAGATTAATTTTGACTGGCCCCTAGATCTGTTGAGGTCTGAAACTGTAAAAGTTTATGTAAACAATGAGATAAATATATTAGTACTTTTCTGAGCCAAGTGAGGTTCCATACTCATTCAAATGTGCTTTGGTTTAAAAAATAGTTTTGTGAATTTGGGTATGAGCTTCTTTATTCTTTTATACAACTTTTGCTATTTTATCTTTTTTTTTCCTGTTATTCCGAAAACATTCTGGAACTAAGTGACTAAAGCATATACTTAAGCTGCCTGGCCTCTTTTTTTTTCTTTTTTTTTTTTTTTTCTTTTTTTTGTTTTTAAAATTTTTTATTCCTCTTGAGGCTCTTTGTGTA
>VXAY01004936.1:427612-458296 GCA_013399855.1 Oxyruncus cristatus | reverse complement strand
AAACTAGTGTTTTGCTTTCTCATTAAAATACAGAAAAATGTTTGATACAATACTATGTCGTACAAATGCAGTTGAGTGTTTAGGCCCCGAGCAGGCCTGAAACAGTCCCTGAAGTTTTGAGTATTATTAGTTATTCATTATTACTGTCACAATTTGGAAAATGTTGTTTATACTCAAATCTATGGAACACAACTTTACACAGCTATTTGAAAAAAGAGCAGAATTTCCTTTTGTACAATACTCTTGCTGTACACAGACTTTATGTCGTATTGTTTAAGTGCTGGGGAGGGGATAAAGTTAAAAAAAAAAAAAAAAAGAAGAAGAAGAAAAAGACGCTCCAAAAAAAAAAGTTTTAAAAATTAGCATTGGGTCCTGAAACTTCACCGTGATTCTCAAGGCCTAAGAAACAAATGAAGAAGGGGCCTGGGCAGGGGGGAGAAGCTACATCACCCACACATATCTCGTGAAAATGGAATTAAGAGAGGCGGAGCGGGGGATTTGTCTGCTGAGGAGCCTTGGGCTGCTCCTGGCTCAGCCCCATCCTGTTGTCCCCAGGGGGGCTCCTGCCGGGCCCCCGCCTGCCGTCCCCAGCGCTGGGGCCACTGCAGGGCCACGAGGGAATGGGAAACTGCATCCAAACCCCCCAGCGGGGCACAGGGCTCATCCTGGCTGTGCCCTTCTCTCTAAGGGAGCCAAACCCTATTTGGGAGCTCTGGAAGGGCCGGTCCTTGGGCGGCGGCTCCCGGGGCAGCTCGGCCTTGGTGGCTGCAGGGAGGCAAAGGCAGGGGGAAAGTGCCAAGGAACTCATCTTGCACAGCTGTCCCTGGGCTCTGCTGAGACTTGCTCTGAGAAAAAGGTAGATGGCAAGGCCTTCCCTGTCCTCCCCAAAGACTATTCTGGGGACATTCTCAGGGAGGGTTGGCAAAGAATCAAGGAGAAAACAATTCAATATATATTCAAAATGTGGAAGTGCTAAAGACACTAAAACCTCACCTAGCTCCCCCAAAGAAAACGGTGCATCTCAGCACAGTTAGGAAAAACCGAAAGTCCATGCTGTCCTCTCACACTCCAGGGCTCTGAGGGAGCCCTGGAGCAGGCGGACAATGGCACTGGGAGAAGCTGGAGCGGGTGGAGAGGGGCGAGCGTGTTCCCTGTAACGTGACACCAGGCCAAGGCTCAGTGCCTTCGGGTTGTCTATTGCTTGGAGCCTGGATTCCAGTTTCCTCAGTTCATTCAACTGACCCAAAAACTTCTCATGGACTAGTCTACCTTAACCAAAAAAAAAAAACCCAAACAAAAAACCCAAAAAAAAACCAAAAGAAAAAAAACAAACAAAAAAACCCCAACAGAAAACGAAGCTTATATTTCTTTGTTTTAGTCAAACATGCTCACTTTTTTTTTTCTTTTTTTTTTCTTTTTTGGTCGAAACTTTTAAAAAAATTGTTTGTTTTGTTTTTTTTTTTTTAAAAAAGACAAAACGTGAGGTTTGGTAAACCTTACGCATAGAGACTATACTGGTTTGAGTGGAAAAAAAAACCAAAAACAAAACCCAACAAATGAAAAAAAACCCCAAAAACGCAAGTGTAAACCTTAGTCATTTCAGAAGGGATGATTCTACTGGCTGTGAATTTTTACCACCACAGTCACGGGAGGCTTGAAATAAGCCATAGCTTTCCACAAGGTCACGCCAACAAAGTCAAGGGGGCCAAGAATTGGTGAGCAAAGTTCTCTGTCTTCTCTCCTAAACCAATAGCAGCTGTTGGCTGTGATGTCTTATGCAGATGTTGCAAGAACATTTTGTTTCTTTTTCTTTTCCTTTTTTCCTTTTTTTTTTTTTTTTTTTTGTGTGCGTGTGTTAAATTGTCTAAAAGGGAGGATATGAAACACTTTGGTTTGCTTTTTCCTCCTCTCCCCCACCTTATTGCACTCTGGATTCTAGTAAATTATAGGCTGCTATGCCCTCACCCTCTGTCCTGCCAGGTGTTTACAGACTGACCCAGATGTGCTGGGGGAGTGGAAGATGAGGGGGACATTTTCCCCTCCCCATAATATCCAGATTCAATAAACAAAGCTGGAAAGGGCCCAGAAAGCTCAGAGAAGTTTTCTGCTTTTATCTAAAAGTGACTACAGACAGCCAAGAGACTGCGAGTTGAGCCAGTCCGAGCAGCCAGCACAGCCTCTGGCTCAGTGTATATTTTGCTTTGTCTTTGGCCAAGCTTTGCTTTAACATTTCTCTAGTTGACTTTTGATGGAAGGACGGGGTGGTAAAAATCCCTTAACTTTAATTTAGCTTCTACTTTTATACATTTAATTACTTACAATAAAAGAAAAAAAAATGCCTAATCTTTCACTAACCATCTTATTGTTCTCATGAATTCAAGAGGTAGCAAAGGTAACAAGTCTGTCCACACAGACTCGCTCTTTAGTGAGGGAGGAAAGCTAAAAACATACACACACACAAAAAATAAAATAAAAATAATAAAAAAGTACCTATGGAACTTGTAGCAAGTCCAGCCTACATCAAACCCCCTCCCCACCCACCCACCCTAGAATTAACCTCAGACCTTCCAGTTCAAACATTCACATAAACGTTACAATGGTTTTTCCTTTAATAAAACAAGTACCTCTAAGCAAAGAATATTCATACGAAACTACTAGAAAAGTAAAGACGACCCCCTGCTCACTGAAAGAAATTCCCAGGGCATACAGTCCCTGTTCAGTCATGGGTAAGGCAAAGAGGTTTGCGTGTTTTGTGGAGAAGGTGGCACATGGTTACCTGTGCCAAGGACAAAGATCAAAACCAAAAGAGGGAGGGATGGTGAGGGAGGCTCCACCATTTAAGTGAAGTACTTGGGCTGGTGCAGCCCTGGGGAGCTTCTCTCCCCACCATCCCAGCCCAGGGCACGGGGGGTGGGCTTTACCACTGCTACGGCTTTCCCACAGCCTCTGAAGGGGCTGCCAACCCTGTGAGATGGTCCACAGACACAGCTTCTGCACTGCTGAATGCAATGCTGTGTTATTTCACAGCTACTTAGGCCACTGAAAAGGTGTACTTTATTTTCTTTTTAATGGCAAGAAATACCCCTGCTGGGTTTGGTTTTAAGAGAGAAGGTGAGGTGACAGTAACACAAAGGAGAAAGGCAGGGAGCGGGGAGCCAGCAGAGCCCAAAAGTTCCCCAAGGTCCCCCTACCTGCTCCCGATAATCATTATGGCAATGAAGTCGATGTGTGCAAAAAGAAGTGGCATTTCTTGCTGGATCATCAAGATTTAGAGGGAGACTTGGACTAAATGCATCAGCTTGGCTGTGGACCTTTCTTTTTTTAAAAAAAGGAAAAAAAGGAACTTTTTTTTTTTAAAATGTTAAAGCTACATTTGTTTAGGCCTCCCATGACTGAACAGAGTATGGGGAGCTGCCCCCTTTTTTGTCTGTTTTTTTTTCTTTTTTTCTTTTTTTTTTTTTTTTTTTAAGCAGCAAGTCTACAGAAAGGTAAATCACTGCGGATGGGCTCGAAGCTCATTCTGGAGTCTTTGGCTTATGTGGGAGAGGTATGCATTCGCAGGTGGCTGATCAGATTGCGCTGCTGGGTGAATTTCCCACCACACAGTTGACATTCGTAAGGTTTTTCTCCTGAGTGGACACGCATATGCTCTGTTAGTCGGTACTGCCGGGTAAAGCGCATCCCACATTCCTCGCAGGCAAAGGGCTTGAGCCCCAAGTGGCTGCGCATGTGCCGTGTCATGGTGCCCCGCTGCGTGAACATCTTGCCGCAGATGTTGCAAGGGAAGGGCCGTGTCAGCCAGTGAGTCTTCTCGTGCTGCCGCAGCGTGGCTGGATCCTTGTAGCTCTTCTCACACACCGAGCACTTGAAGGGCCGGGACTCCGCAGCGTAGGATTGATTGGGGTTGGACAAATCCTCGGCTTCATCCTTGCTGCCGTATGTGCCTTCCTCCTTGATGTAAAGGTCTTCCTCGGTGTGCGTTTCCACGTGGGCGTTGAGCTGCTCTGAGCTCGGGAAGCCTTTGCCACAGGGGATGCAGACGTACAGGTTGTCACCGTAGGCCACTGGCTCGACCCCCTCCTGCCGGTAGACGTAGTTGGCACTGGTATGGCCGCCGCTCTCGCTCTCGCTCTGGCCGCTGTCGTCACTGTTCTCCTTACCGTTTTCCACCTCCTCCTTACAGGGGTAGGGCAGGTCTGCGCCGTAGGCCCCGGCCAGACTCCTCTCCACAGACTTGGACAAGGGCCCCAGCAGGATACCATTGGGCAGCCCCTCGCCCTCATCCCTGTCTTTGCTCCCCTCCTTCCGGTCAAAGGCGTTGTCTTTCTTGATCCACTCCTTCTTGCGGGACGAGTGCCGGAGGCCCTTGCGCTGGCTGCCCTCCGTCAGGGCGTGGTGGCACTCCTCGCTCAGATCCATCTCCATGGGGTCGCTGCTGTCCGCCATGCTGTGGGGGGCTCCGACCCCAGACTCGTCGAACGATGAGGCACTGTTGGCTGCAGGGGCTGAGGCAGATTGGGGAGAGCCGTGCTGGCTTTCGCTGTGCTGCGTGTCATCGTGGGAGGCTGCAACAGGGAGCGACGGGCTTTTCTTGGACAGGTCGAGGCCGAGCTCCTGGTCTCCGGTGCTCCCATTCGCGCTGCTGCCCCCACCGCCGTTCTTGCTGGCTCCCCTGCTTAAGGAGTGACAGTTCTCTTGGTTGGAGCTGCTGATGAAGACCTCGTCATCAGAGAGCTTTCCCTTTGACAGCTCCTTTGAGTGCGAGCCCTTCAACCCCTCGTTTGACCCTGAATAGCGAGCTTGGATGACTGAAGCAGTGGAAAGTCTTTGACTCCTGGCAGATCTCCCGACACCAAGGCCGCCGGCCTTGCCAGCAAAGGACTTGCCGTTCCGCTTCAGCTTCTTTCTGCAGAGAGCTGCCAGGTCGTGCAGTTGGAGGTAGCTTGCTGCGGTGAGGAGAGCGTTAAAGTTCTGTTCACCAGGCTGGTCAGTCGTTAAGAGCTTACCAGTATAAATAAAGTCCAGGATCTGCCGGAACACGGTGGGGTTCACCATGTCCGTGTCTAAGTTTATCAGGTTGTCATGCAGGACAAGGGATTTGAAATACATGCTGCTGGCTGCCAGGATGTTCTTATGGGCACGAAACAGGGCATTTTCTACCACAATGATCACATCACAGAGGAAACCTTTGGCTCGTTGCTGGTTCAGCTGCAATAGCAGTTGTTTGGCATGATTTGGCAGTTCCATCTCCACCTTCTCTTCCTCTCACCTTCACCTTACCACCTGCAAAACAGGAGGACGAGAGGTGTCAACCTGCTGTTTCCACTCAAAACAGGTTACATTTAATAGACTGGTTTAACACGGTGCAGTCTGTGTTAGGCTTGACTCTTACTAAGGAGATCTGAATACACGGAGCCCTGCAAGATGTGACCCTGCTTGGAATACAGACAAAAGTATCTCTCATGCTAAGACTTGATTCAAGTCTTTCAAAAATCAGATTTGCAATTATCTGTTTACAAAAGCAATGGTTGCTGGCTGGAACTACTATTCAAAAGGCACCAGCATGAAAGCAATAGTTAGGAATGGGGGAAAGCTGATCCCTCCCTCTCCTGACACAATTTTGAAGGGAGGATGAGGAGTGAGAAAAAGAGGAAGAGAAAAGAAGCATCTACTTCACTGTCATTTGCATATCTGAGCATGTAAAATAATTAGCATAAGCTGCAGCTTCTCTGCTTTAACATGTAGTTTGTTTCTTGGCTCTTACATGTTGAAAACTTATAACACCCAGCTGCTCTGGGGCTGAGAAAATGACATGTAGCAACTAAATCCACTGAAGATGGAATTAATCACACTGAGGTGTGAATGGGAAGCCTCCTTAAGGAGTATGAAAAGCTGCTTTAAAATCCCCCCCCCCGGCAATGTCCATATCCCAATCCATTGACATGAAGGGCTAGAATCAACCCTCGACTGGCTGAAATTCAGGATGCTGAGCTAGCAAAGGGCCACCAAATGTCTTCACAAATCTGACACAGTTTTCTTAAGCTAATTTTGTTCTTTCTTTAGTTTTGAAGGAATTTTTGAAAACTGATAGTTGTATCTCACAGGCTTTCTACCCTGAAATACTAGAAAGAGAGGAAAATAGTGGTTGCCTTCATGTATGTATTCCACAAACAGTAGTCATGTTGCATTTTAATTTTAGATGTTTATACTGGCTTTCCCAGTAGTATGGACTGTAGGAAACACCTTGCTTGAGGCGTATCAGAACTAACTGCAGTTGTACATTTGGGAGATATCACAATACCTGAAGCCCAGAATTTAAATCTGGGTCTGCATTCAGGGATCCAAGACCAATTTAAGATTTCTTTTTTTTCTTGATTTTTTTTTTGTTTTGTTTGAAAGTGCCAACTGCTTCTTGTAATGGGCATTTAGCTGTTAAAGTTGGTTCAAAATTGTTTCTGAGGTTCAAATGTAGGAATTAAATACCAAACATACAATAGCCACATTTAGCCTTCCACTTCCTTCCCCTCCCAATTCATCATATTATTGAAGCATTTCTCCCATTGAAGGAGGAGGAGGCCATAAGTACAGAGAAATGAACAGCTTAAATTTTCTCATAAAATCATCATCAGTTAATGTTTCTATTGTTCATGGGACCCATTAACACATTCTGTCCCATCAGAGTTCAAATGATAAAGTATCAGACTGCATTATCTTCCCTCTGTGCCAAGTATATACACACAAGAAAAAGAAATAGAGTGATGCTGTCAGTGTTAAAAACTACTTCCCTCAAACCTGATTCTTACAACTGATGATAAAAATCAAGATTTCATTGTCAGAAAGGTGATAAATTTACATCATCCTTTTCTGCACAACAAAAAGATTTTGCCTTATGAAAAAAGCTATCAAAAAGTAAAAAAATGCACTTTTTCCTCCAGTGTTGTTGCCTGACTACCCTGATACTTCTACCAGCAGATCTGCCAAGATGGTGCCTCCCTTCTTCCCCAGGACACAGCTCTTCCCTCGGTTTGCTGGTCAGCCTGGTACTTGCTTACGCTTTTGGTAGAATTTTGTGGCTCTTGAGTGACGCTGCACCTAATTCAGGGTCCACACAGATCCCTCTGACCCATAGCTAAATAGGCTGCTCTGCTTTTCTGCTCTGTATTGTTTCAGCAATGGATGGGAACCCAAGAAGGCCTTGGTTGAGTCAGCACTGGGTCTTTGTGACACGAATGCTGTTCCCAGAGGTCCCTGGCTTTAGCAAGGGTGGCAGCCAAAAGGAGGAAATTCGGCTTACTATGGTCCTTGTCTCCACCTGTAGTATTTCTGTCCTAGAAACTAACCCTGCAGAATCACAACAACGTGACAGGGCAGGGATTACTGACACTGAGCAATGTTGAGCACTTTAAAAACAAGTTTTGATGTAATTAGTTACATCAGAGCTGCAGCACGCAGGCAGTGTGTCTGGGGCTGGTGGCTTGCTTCCAGAATTCCTGATTAAGAGGAAGAAGCAACAACAGAGGCACCAAAACCCCACTTTTATCTAACCAGGCCAGTAAAAGCCCTTACTCCTGGGTCACTGAGATACATGGATAAGGAAGGACAGAAACATGGCTTGCAACAAAACACAGCGTTCTCTCTTTTTAAGTGCACCCTGCTCAGGACAGGCAGGGACAGCCTGGTGCTGCCCTCTTTCACTACAAACATAATGGGGCTTTTTCATGCACCTAACACGCACAATCCCTGGATATGATTTTGAAGTGTTCCATAAAGGACAAATATGGGAAGGGAAGGGAAACAGCACAGCCAATATTTTTTGCCTAAACAAACTAATAAAATATAAAATTTAGAAAAGGAGTATGTTACTCAAGTAAAAGTGATCTTATTTCCCATTCATGGGGCACGTGAAGCAGAGGTCGAGAAATCTCGGTATATGAGTTGTCTAAGCCTTTGCAAAGAGTCAAGGCTTGCTGCAGCTACTAATGCAAAGTATTTTTAGAGTTGTACTTTTTTTTTCTTGTTCTTTATTTCTGCCTTAAATGATAATGAAACCAGGTAATGAGCCTGCAGGGAAAGCCCTGGAAACAGGCAGAATTGTAATTCTGCTTTTTACTGACCTTCATGAGGAAGATAATGTTATTATTAAGCTTCAGTATGTTCTGCAGCATAAAAATTAGCGTAGTACAACTTATTTAAATTACCTCTATTTATTTCACATGTCAAGTCTTACAGAACTATTCAGTAGGATATAGGTAAGAGGTAGGTTATTACTCTCGGTAGATTTTAAAAGCAGTGGTCAGGTGTAAGCACTGTAACACTGCTTATCAAATTTGAATTTGTTAGCTGCAGGCTAATGTGGATTCAGCAACCCCAACAAAATGAATGTAATGAAACAAGGCAGCAAAGCCTTCAGCCAAGCTTAGAGCACCCTGTTCAAACTTCTGTCAGAACTGCCCACCAGGACAGCACTGTGGCTCAGAGAACGCTCGCTCCTTTGAATGACATCCCTTTGCTGACAAAAGCTTTATAGCAACCTGCCTTGTGCATCTTGTGCACTCCTGAACAAAAATAAATCATTCCAGGTATTTTCCAGAGCTGACCAGTCACAAACCCTTCTTTAGCACTGATGCATTTCAGAGGTGGAGGAAGAGAGGTGTGTTGGAAAAGATGTTAGCAAAAGACAAGCAGGCATTATTCCTTAACTTATGGCATTCCCGGGATCTCACTTCTAGCTGAAAGCATGGGACCAAGGACAACTCTGAGGTTAAATCCCATATAAAAGTTGGCAGATCTGCCCAAGTTTTTTAAGGTGTGCAGCCTTTACAAAGGCCTTGCTATCCATGAGTTTGCAGAGACTGTCTCTTAACAAACCTTAACATTTGAATAACATCACCACAACCCCCATAGCCCTGAAAAATCACAGTGGGTTTACAGGTCTTGTATCTCAGTAGCATTTTTAATAACCCTTCCTTTCCTGTTTCCTGCAAAAAGACAGAAAAGACATACTCCCAGCTCAGAGGAGCCCTGGCTCAGAAAAGGCTTATATACATTTCTGGTAAATAAACCACACCCCAGACCTCAAGAATGCATAGATGATCTCACTGGGGCCCCAGTTTTTAATCACCAAATGTGGTGTGCAAAATTTCACTCCTTTGCATTTAAAACATGATCACAGAAGGCTCTGGACAAAGAGCATCAGTGATGGTCTTTTCCCAGATTCAGGCTGGTTCCTTGGCAGTCAAGATACAGTTTTCAGAGCAGTGAACCTGCTCAAATACTGCCGTGCAAGGAGGGAGTGAAGCAAGACCGAGGCTCTCCACTACCTCCACCATTTCCATGACACTGAGACACAGCACATGCAGAGACATGAGAGATACAGGGCACAAATCACAGAATGCAGTGATGCTGCAAGCAGATGCCACACAGCAAACAAAGCTTTGCAAGCTGAGCACCGACAGCGCCCTCCTAAGCAGTGCTGCCCCAGGAGCTGGGTACCTGCGGGCTGCTGTGCCCAGCCTGGGGCACTCTGGCACCCTGAGGGCAGGGAGGCTGTGCAGAACACACAGGCTGCTCCAGGAGCTGTGCTGCTCTCACTACACAGCAGGGAAAATTTAAATCTCTCTCAATTTCCACGAAGATTCTGGACATCACAGAAAATTAATTTGCTAAAAGCAGAGGAGAAATCACTTCACCCCTTTGAACAGTATAAAATCTACATATTCACTACAGATTTGATTCTCTTTAGTATCACTAAATCTCTTCCTAAAAGTAATTGCTGAATGAATGGTAAATGTGTTATCTTAGCAACCTCTGGCAGGAGATGCTATTTGATTTCATCTCTGAGTTATAGATTGCAGCACATGAATATTGTTTACCTTTTAAGCAGCAACACCAGTGAAGCAAAGAATCAATCAGAAACAGATCTAAGGAACCACTCATTTCACGTAGAGGATTTGTGGATGGATGAGAAGGCTAGACACCGAGCACCTGAGCAGTGAACTAACAGTACTGCAGATAAAAACCAACAAACAGATTAGATGTCATATAGCAAATTAGATGCTGTTAAAGCGTCAGCCTACTGTGAATAACAGACCTGGGAAAAGGCAGTGGCCTGCTTCCTTAGCTCTCCACCTTCCCAGGCAGTTGCACTGCACTGAGCAGTCACTGCAGTGGTGAGCATGGGGAAGAACAAGAGAGAATTAAATCCACTTGTTTCCTACATTGCTCTCTCCCACCAATTTCTGACGTTAAAAATGCCGTGTGCGGCTGCTGCTGGAACTGGGTGAAACTGAAACAGGTGACTTCTGCACCCTTCAGTTTCGGATGAACCAACTTCTTTTGAGCACTTGATGACCCCACTGGGAAGAGCTTTCCTGTTCCTCACTGGCCCATCTGATCTTCCTCTCCCCACATCCCAAGAGAACCTATTTCCAGGACTGTCCCGAGGTATCAGTGAAGTGGGTGGTTCATGGCCGCTAACCTGCCCCCTGGGAGCTGCAGTTGGCAGGTCACTAGCCCATGACTTTTAAAGGTATTCACATTCCAGAACAGCAGAAGCACAGGGAGGAATGCTTGGAACTGTGCTAGCCCAAATGGTTCCCTATCCCCAGCCCCTGCGAGCAGACAGACAACAGAATTCAGAAGCAGAAGCAAGAACATGCATTTTCATCATTGGCAGTGGAGCAGCAAAAGCTCTGTGAACTGGGCTTAAGCAGAAAACAGGATGCAGCACCCTTGTTTTTCTCACACAAATATTTTGAACTTCAAAATAGCTTAGACCAACATGTCAAGTGACCCGGGGACACGGCTGCAGAGCCGCGGAGGGGAGAGAAAGCAACATGCAGGACAGAGCAGGATGTGCAGCTGATTTTGCAGGTGTGAACATGGAAAGGAGAAGGAAAATGAAGGGTAATTTCGCAGAGGATGCCACATCACCAAACTTAAAGTGGCCCTGCTTCATTTTGTTCCATTCCAATTAGTGCCAGGCAGAACTGCCCTCCCGGCTCCCTGAGGCAGCTCCCGCAGATCCAGCTTTGCTCATGGAAACAAGCTCCTGTTTGGTACCTCTGTGCGGCAACATTTGGACATTTGGTATGGGGGCAATACCTGCTCAACTGCTACCAGCTCCTGGCCCAAAAGGAAGGGAAGAAAAAGAGTCAGATGATTTCCCAGTCCCTTCTCTTATGTTCTAGAATAACAAGGAGAGCCTGACATGGCTAAGCCCTTCTCTACTGCGTGGCAAGCTTCCCAGGGAAGGGGGATCTCCATGGGTGCAAAGGGTAGGGGCCCTGCGTGCATGAAAGCACTAACATCAGGAGAGCAAAGTGATTTCCAGTCAGTGCAAGGCTGCAGCGAAGCAGGAGCACCTTGCTGTACAAGCTGAGACTACGAGCAGTAGAATGCAGATTAACCACTTGGTTGCCGCTTACCATGCCAGGTACATTGGGCTAAAGGCACCTCCATCCAGTGCTGCCCGACGTGCCAGGTACATCCCATGATGTTCCATTGAAATCACAACAGGCCATCAATAGAACGTGGCTGCACGGATGCAGAATGGAGAACCAGCAGGGACGCTGTTAAATGCAATTAAAAAACTGCAATCAAAATTGAAACGTACATTTCAAAACGGCCACCTGCCTTAAATATGTAACTACCAGAACAACCTCCCCTCCACCCATCTCCCCACAGCTGCTGGACTGCAACAGCAGTAGAGCAGGAGGACTCTGCGAGTTTCTTTTTGACTCTGGCCTCCTCCACTCAGGACTCCCAATAGCACTGAGCACCAGGGGGACCAGTCCATACGTATCCAAATGCAGCAGATTCCAGGATGTCTGCACCAGCTTCATTCTGCCCAGAAATTCAGGCAACTAAATATCATCACCATTTAGAAATGCCTCTACGACAGGCACAGTCTGGTGCCAGAGCTTCATGTTCTCATTCCCCACACAGTACAGGCAACAGAAGAAACTCTTAAACGCTGATCCTCTGTGTTGTCCCCATTTCCCTGTGCCCCTTCCCAAGCCTAGAGATGTTACGGCGTTGAGCCAGGCTGGATACTTTGGTGCAAGATGGGAGAAGAAGATACTGCATACCCTCTCCTATTTATAATCATAATTATTCACTGATCATTTAATCTGCATTCTTAGAGACTGAAGATCAAGTTGATTCTTGGTGAACTGCAGCTTGTACGAGAGTCGCAAAACTTAAAATCCAAAATTCCACCCTCCCTTGCCCAAAGGAAAAAGCAACATCATCTTTTCCACATCGGGAAAAGGCACATCTCACAGACACCCTAAGTTTGACAAGCTGATTGTATCCTCTGCAGTGCGTATCCTCCTTCCCACAGAGTTCCTGTAATCAGCTCCAGCAGGATTATCGTGCAGGGCAGTCTCAGGGTAGATGCTAAGCATGGGTCCCTCTCTACAAGTGATGAAACAGCCCCAGTGAAACCCACCAAACAAACCCCCTAAAAAACAGTCCAGAAAAAAGCCTGCAGCCTGGCAGGGATTTAACAGAGGTTTTTAGACCCTCAGAGTGAAGTAAAACATCTGCATAGCTCTTTTCACATCAATGGCTGCATGTCTCCAGCTGTGCTGCTGAAGACAGAAATCTTACATTTAAAAAGTGAGAAGAATATTGATTATCAACCTTAAAAGATAAGAGGCCAAATGAAAAAGACCTACAATAATTAGTGTAGTTGGATGAGAGAGAACATAAAGGAGGACACTGGCGCAGGAAACAGAAACTGAATATAAGGAGATAGTTCATTCTTCCTGGACATCTGCTGGGCTGGGCTCAGCTCAGGCCCAGGTCAGTCTTCCCATCGTTCCCACCTGCATACTTAACCCCACAATTCTGTAACTAAATCCCCTTCACACTGAACTAACAGGTCTTTTGTATTCAGATCACCCTGTTTTGACTGCTATAGACAGAAGATTTTTAAATCTTGTCAATACAATGCAATGAAGAAGAGAAATGTAAGCAACTGTTTGCTTACTGACGTGGGCTGTGCTGAGCCAAGAGCATTTGCTGAACTAGTCTGAACAGCCCACTGCCAGCACAACCAGGCCAACCCACATGGAACTGCCCTGCAGCTTTAAGCATGATGGGCCAGAGCCCCAGGGATTTGGAGCTCCCCCTCCCCAGAATATCACACTGCACTGTGTAGCATAGGAGCGACATACTCCTGGCTGCATCTGCCAGCATCACAACTCTGCAAAACCCTCAGCAGTGCCAGCAATACCCAGTTTTCACAAAGGCTGAGTGCTGCATAAAGGTACATCTTAAACAGCAACTCAAATGCAGATTTTTTTGCGTCTGTGAAGCAAGAGTTCTTCTCCATAGTTGTATTTCCCCTCTAGGGCAGAGATTAGCAGAGAACTACTTTAACCAAAGGTGTTTCCTACCGTTAGAACATCCCACTGCAGTCAGAAATGACGCTTCCTGCCAATTCCTAAACAGAGCACTTGTATATTATGCATTTATTTTCACTGCTGACATGAAGGAGCCTAAGATTACCCAAACCTCTAGTGGGAGGAGAAGAGGAGAGGCACAGACATTGCAGATCTTGTCAGGCACAGCCAGGCACTAAAAATTCCTGCATATCTGCAGAGCACAGTTGATCTCAGGAACACAGCAGTGCCACAAAACAAATAAAGCTTCAGAAGCTTGTGACCAGCCAGTGACCAGCAACAGCCACTGGGCTCTTCTGCAGTCCTGCAACAACCCAGCAAGCTCAGCTTCAGCTGTACCTGCACTGCAAGTAGCAAAGGCAGCTCCAGTGTCTGATGCTAATCTAATTTATTTATCTATTTACTCCTTATTGCACTAGAATACCCACAAATTGAGTGGAGCAGCTCTGCCCACACAGGAGGAAGGATCTCTTCCACCCATCCACCAGTTAAGACCCCTTTGGTATGCAAAATTTCTGCCTCCCAGCTACCTTTGAGCCTGATGTACAGAACTGTCCCTTTACAATGCAAGAATTTAGGACATGACTAAAGGATTGTTGCTACCTCCCAGCTCATCCTAGAGAGTGTTAGGCTCAGGCCCTGTCCTGCAGTAGGGTAGGGCAGTTGGCACGTGGTGGCAGCCTCATGCTGAGCATTGCTCTGGGGGCACACACAGCATGGAGAGAAGGAGGAATGTCCAATGACCCTTTTCCAGCCCACACTGTCCTACAGCCCCCTCTGGGTTGCAGCACTTTAGGGCTCTGAGTCACCACAGGAACAAGCTGATAGCAGGTTGTGAAATGCAGTGGTACTGGGGCAAATGCACGACCCTCTCAACTGTCCCTGCAGCTGGGCAGGGATCTCCAGGACAGGGATGAGGCAGGAACTGGGACCATCCACTGTGACTCCGGCTCCTTAGTTACATGGTTTGTTAGAGCAAACAAAGCCTCAGAGTACTGGGAGAAATGAGGGTTTGATAAAGATCCTCTGATTTTTATTTCTTGTGTGGACTCTGCAGACTTTTCTGCAGAGAGAAGCAATCTGCACAGGAGCACCTGCATCCAGAGTACTGCTAATACCACCAACTTGCAAGGGTTAACACTGAGGGGTGCAGGGTAGTGACCATCTGGGACCAAAATGACATCTCCCTCACCATGTGCCTGGCTCCCATCCTGCCAGCTTTATCCTGCAGCCCTGCACAACAGAGGTGTGGGGCTGCAGATACCTCGGGTGTGTTTGGCCAGCCCTCTCTGTCAGAGCTTCTCACTGGGGGACTACAGCCCAGGCACATTGTGAAAGGCAGCCCTGCAAGGTCATGGGTGTGTTGAAAACTTCGCTACAGTCCAAAGCACAGGATCTTCTTCCTTTCCTTCCCTACACACTATTCTTGTCAAGGTCAAAGATTTTCTGGCAGTCCTCAAAACACACAAATTACAGGCTTTTGTCATGAATTAAGACTTGAACATCTCTTCATTTTAAAGAAGTGGAAGGGGAGGAGCAAGACAGAGGGGAAGGTACTTTGGGCCAAGATTTGTTTTTGAAAAGGGGATTGGCAGCCTATGTATGTGCTTTACCCTATAATCTGAAAGCTCCTCAGGACAGGACCCCTAGAAGCATTTTACACTGAACCATATACACATCCCAGAGCAAGAGAACCAGCAGCTCCCTGCATCCGTTCCAGTCTGCTCAGCTTCTCCTAAATCAACACTGCCAGAAGGCAAGACAGCACCATAACAAATTAGCACCACTCACAATTTGTTGGAGTTGCTGTTCCATTGTTTGTTTATTTAAAACACGCGCAAGCACACACACACAAACCTCCCAAGCCTGCTCTCTGCTGCCATCCCCCAAACTCCAGATTCACAGTCTCAGAGAGGCGAGCAAAGGCTGGGGATTAAACCCATGCAGAGCAACAGCAACTGGGACTCTGCTTGGGTTTTGCTCTTTCACTACAAGCAAAACAAAAGAATGCCCACACTGTGCCAGCCTGGAACATCACGGTGTCAAAATCCTTATTTCAGCACCTGACTAGGGATGTGTTGCTAAGAAAAAGAAAGAGCCCCAGGCTTGAAAAGACCCAGCGCTAATAAAACTCTTAGTGCTAATGCTATTTATGAACATCCAAGGGATAATCTGCACCCCTTATCAGCCCACAAGATTATAAGATCTTTAAAATAGGAAACATGTCTTACTTCATAAAGCACTGTATAAGTTTACAAAGCACAATGTTAGTGATAATAAATAATTGTCAGAGTGGGGCACAGAGGTGGCTGTAAAACCTGAGGCACCATCGCTGTTCCCATTTCATTGTGAGCTCTGGGCAGTGACACTGGACATTGGCTGTGCTGACTTGGTCCACTCATGCACCAATCCGTTTTGATTTTAAGAGATCACCTGGGAAATGTGCTCTGCTTACACTCACACTGGAGAAATTAATGTTTCAGCACGAGGTGATCACGACAAGGGTGATTTGAAAGAGCTGTCGTAGATTCTCATCCTTCCACCAAACAGTTTCATTTGCCAGCATGTGTCAGTGTGCCAGCAGTGATTCCTTTACAGAGCATTGCTGGCTGTAGGCACTTATCACACACAGGACACCCTCCACCAGAGCAGCTGCTCACCAGTTACACCACACAGCACACAGAGACACCTTCTCTTTAATTTCTCTTGGCGATAAGCTCTGGGCTGCTGCAGACATAAAGTCAAGTCAGCATCATCCACTCAAACCCTTATATGCTTTCATTCAGTTATTTCTTTTGTTGTAGAGATTTTTTTTTCCTGGCTTAAAAATGCTCTAAATGTTTGTGTTTCTGGCTGCTGCATCATGTGGTGACAGGTAACAGTGTCATCCAAAGCATCTCTGCTCACCTGGGCTGAGCATGGCTTTGTTTTCTGGACAGCTGAACACCAGATACCACAGTTACCTCCACCAGTTAAGGAAATTACAAGATTTTATACTCACATTGAGACCTTTGCATGGAATTCTGTTAGTGCCAAAACATGTACAATTTTATTCTTCAGATAACCCATGATTTATCAAATGTTTAAATACTCATGCTTAACTTTTTTAAAAAACTACTCCTCTTACATTTTTCACCTAAGGAAATTACGAGGCAATTTGTGCATTTTTTTTCCTGTCAGGAAAAAAAAAAAAGCCTCAAAGTGCAAAGCAGAATGCACAACCCTCCTTCTTTCAGCGTTATTAAAACCATCTCGTTGGTAATTATTCTTCTTAAGATGGGTGTGGGGGAGTGAAAATCTGGAGCAGATTCTATTTTTAGAAGATAACCTTGGGAAAAACAGGAGGTACAAGAGAAACAGGCACGAGGGGTGAAGTTGTGACAGTACTGAAACCAGCAGGAGACACAGGTGTACCAGGTGTCTGTGCCAGAGAGCTCCGAGAGCACAAATGTGGCCACACCTCCTGCAAGATTTAGGCTTGGCTGGCAGGTTTTGAGAGGCACTCAGAATTCACAGAGGCAATTCACATATTTAAAAGCTTGAGCAAGAGTTCAAAAAAAACACAAAACAACCAAACAACAAACCCACACTAGAAGGTTATTTTAAAAGTTTGCTGGATGACTTCCCACAGAGCTCTCCCCTCTTAGCAAGGAAAGTGGTTAAAGAAAAAAAAAAAAAAAAAAAAACCAACAAAAAACCCAAACCGAACCAAAACATAAACCCCAAAACAGCCAGAGAGGCTGAAACCTCTTTAACACAGATGAAACAACACAGCAGTTTTATAGCTACATAAATAGGATCAGCATCTGGCCCAAAGAGTAATACATGTACTAACTACTGCTAGCAGCC
This sequence comes from Oxyruncus cristatus, assembly GCA_013399855.1. Lineage (NCBI taxonomy): Eukaryota > Metazoa > Chordata > Aves > Passeriformes > Cotingidae > Oxyruncus > Oxyruncus cristatus. The sequence goes on along the minus strand of VXAY01004936.1, from coordinate 441,038 downwards.
ACAACAAACATCGATACCACACCTTGGAGTGGAAGGAAAAAGTAAAATTCTTCCATCCTTACCACTTCCAGCAGAGCTTTCTGATATGACAGCACCAAGAGATGCCTGGGGGATGCAGAAAATACGTTCAGCATTTGGTCTAAAGCCTCTCTCTTGGCATGGTGCATTCCCAAACACCTGTATCCAGTATCCAGCTGCTTCCAGCCCCTGCCCTGTGGCTGCTCATTATTCAGCCACATGCAGTTCTGTCACAGAGAGGGGCTCAATAAATTGTGGCATTGTTATGCCACAGTGCAGGTGCTTGAAAACACACAGATCCTGAGGCTCATCAGCCAGAGGGACGTTCTGATGCCATCCAGCTTTCTATGACCCACCACGTCAGCCCATCTAGGGTTAATCTATTCCTTTCTCCAGGCATTTTCTTGGCAAGGACCTCACTCAAAGAGTATGTTTTAACAGCAGGAAAACCACCTTAAAATCCCAAACCAAACAAGTCACCCTCTGTAAAGAACCTGAATAAGTGGCATAAGTGGCATCCTTCTTATCCGAAGATATTGTCCATCACAGATGCTGACATCGCTCTGACACACCTTTTTTTCTCTGTTACCTCATGTAAGAAGCCTGACAATAATCCCAAGTCCCCAGACCCTTCCAGGAGCAGACACAGACCCATCCCACACAATCAAAGTCTTACAACAGGGTATGTAATGTAAAAGCTCGTTTAATCTTGTGCAGGCAAGAAGTAGCAGGGACCTGCCTGTAGAAAAATTAAAAGTATATAGTAATTCATCAAATTAATAGAGCCAGCTGCATGTACAAAAGCTGGCTCCAGCAGAGACAGTCCCAGTAGTGAGCGTTTGCTTACAAAGAGGCAAGGGGCTTTGGCACAGCCACTGAATCCTTTGGAAAAGTTGGTTTTGACATGTTGGAAAAGGACTCAGATTTTTCAGCTGCTCCCTAAGCAGGAGGCAATTCAGAGAACACACCCAAGACCTGCAGCAGACACCACTTTAAAATTTGTCTCCATTATGCTCTAATTTTCTCATAACTTTCTATTATTTGCAACAGCCAGGAAAAAAAGCACAGATGAAATTTTTCATGTTTCTAAAAACAGAGGAAAGGTCAGGAAAGCACCGTTACACATCATTTGTTCTTTCTCTAGCAGTAGTCAGAATCAAAAGCCCTGGCCCAGGCTCTCCTACTCACATTTTCCCTGTTATTCCTGAGCCAACAACCCAAATATAGATGTCAGGTTTGGTGGGTTTCAAAACCAAAGGTGTGCTCGAAGGGGGATTAGGGTTTTTTTTAAAGACAGTTATTCATAACAAACAGTGAAACTGCTGAGAAAATAAATTCTGCTTTGCCATCTTGCAAATGTAACTTCTTCCCCGCAGATCCTACTGGGTCACTGAGAGATAGGCAGAGCTTCAGGCAGGACTAATACCTGTTTGTGCTGAAACTTGCTGAGGTGCCCAAAAATGACTGGTGAATTTGGGTCTTTCAATAGGATGAATAGTACAGTAGAAATTCTTAGTCATACAAGCTTTCTTCCTAATTCATATGATTTCTTCCCTCTATGATACGTTTTTTTTATTATTTGTGTAAAACTTTCATTATAAAAGACAAAAGTATGGTTATTAGATGCTATGTAAAGTACATCACAACATCAGAAAGGAGCTGCAACTCTGACCACCTCTCACGTGAAAGACTGGTTGGTTGGTTACTGCAATCCACTTTAACTTAATTTTCCTGGGAAGTGGGAGGAAGCTTTTTTGTTCATTTGGGTTTTAATTTATCATATTATTTAAAGGATTTAGTGAGGAATCTAAAAATCTGTGAAAGGGTTTGTTGGAGGGGGATTAGAAAGAGAAGAGTCCTGTAAGAACAACCCCAACCACTCCAATCACAGGGTTTGTTCCCTCCACAGAGTTCAATGTGGTTCCAACCATTAACCCAGCACTGCCAAGTCCACCACTAAACTCTGTCGCCAGGTGCCACATCTACACGTCCTTTGAATACCTCCAGGGATGACCATTCCACCACTTCCTTGGGCAGCCTGTTCCAGTGCTTGATGACCCTTCCCACCAAGAAATTTTCCCTAATTTCCCCAACCTATACCTTCCCTGGTGCAACCTGAGGCCACCCTCTTGTCCCATTGCTTGTTACTGTGGAGCAGAGGCCGACCCCTTGGCTACAGCCGCCTTTCAGCCTTGCTGACCCTCACACAATCAGCCTCAGCCCAGCCAGCCTGTCCAGATCCCTCTGCAGAGCCTTCCTGCCCCCCAGCAGATCAACACTCCCACCCAACCTGATGTCATCTGTCAACTTACTGAGGGTGCCCTCCATGCCCCCACCCAGATCTCTGACACACACACTGGTGCCTTCTTGCCTCCCCACGAGGGAAACAAATCCAAAAGATCTGGCATGAAAGGCCTGGAAAACACTGCTCTCAGACACATGGTGGGGAGGTGCTGGGAAGCAAAGCAGCAGCTGAAATTAGATGGAAATAACAACAACATTCACAGAAGTTCCCCTTGGATACATGTCAGCATGTGGGAATGATGGATTAAGATTAAGTATTTGCATTTCCCAGTCAGATGCCAAGATAGCAGAGCTGGCACACTGAAGTGTTGTGGTGTTCCTTGAAGGGAGTCTCCAGCCACCAACACTGCCTGTGTGCAGAGCTCTTGGGCTTGCGAGTATCTCTCTCTCTCTCACTCTAATAATATAGGTGTTTTGAATTTTTGTAAATGTGATATAGGTTAGTGCTTATAAAAGTAAAGCATTAACAGCTACAACACAAGCAGCTGGGCAAGCTCTGCTGGCAGATCCCTGCCAACACAATCAACCCCAAATTAACTTGTGCTGTGTTCCCACCCACACACAGTAAGCAGGTAGTGCCATGGTGCCAACTGCTTCAGTCAGCACATAAGAGCACAGTGCCATGTTATTACCTCCTCTTCTAAAGGCCACAGTAGAGCATTTTGATCTCTGCATACAATAGACACCTGAACTATTAAGCACAGGGCTGGATCCTCTGGCAGACATGTCTTTTAAAATAAGATGTAGCACTTCTGCATCGTCACCCTCTCCAACAGATTTCAGTGCTTTTATCCTGCTCTTTATTAAGGCCAGCACTAACACTGCCAATGATAGATTATTTCCCATTATTTTCCCAGGTGGAAAAAAAAAAATCCCCAAACAAACCACAGAGAGATAGAGCCATCATTACAAAGGGTCTATTTTAGGGCATCCAAGTCAGGCCCACAACCAAAAAGGTCAGGTCTTGCCCTCTTCCTGCATCAGCCCTGTTCTGGCTCAGCCTCTTGGTCTTCAGGGGTAGCACAACAGAGCAGGCAGCAAAGCACAGCCAAGGATCAGGAACACTCTCCAACAAAGCTGGCTGTAAAGCCAAATCCCCCATGTCAGAGGTCACAGCAGCAAGGGAGGATTGTGCTTCAACCTTCAAAACATCCTCCAGTATCCAGGGAGGCTGCTGGCAGTAGGTGAAAGCTGGTGGTGAGACAGAGGAACAATGAGGAAAAAGTTCTCGGAATTGGTGCTGGCACTGCATGGGGCACACCCAGTGAGGAGGTGGAGCAGAGCACCGCTGGGACCAGGAGGAGGCTCCTCTTCCACAGAGAAGGGGACAAACAGAAGGGAATGTTCCTGCCTGCATTTTGGCCTGAAATTCTCCTCTCCAACACTGCAGTTTCCATAGTCAGCACAGATCAATGCCCAACTACACAAGATACTTCCACTTTGGAATGATCTTCATTTCTACGTGTTTAATTGTTGCTGACTTTGTCCCTTGGAACTTTGTAATAGCCCAGCAAAATGACAGTTTAGAGGTTCACCCAGAAGTCCCCCAAATGCATCAGGAACTGGAATCTGCTGCAGGGCTGTGGTACGTTGTCTCAGCAGATTCAGTGGGTAACGAGGTCTTCTGAAACAAAGTGTAATAAGTGTTTCTGCCTGGACTTGCCAAAAGACCTTCATGCAAACAGAACTGTATGAAAATTAGGGTGGACTCTGGTGGCTGCCTCCCCCTCAGGGTTTTGGGTTTTTTGTTGGTTTTTTTTGTTTTTTTTTTCCCTTCAATCCTGATGAAATTCATTACAGTTGCATTTAACCTGAGGTTGTGATTTAAATTTTCCAAAGCAGGCAGGGCAGGTTTGAAAGCCTGATATATCTGTGTGCTTCCTGAAGAACCAGGGTGGTTGCAGAGCCTTCCCCAAGGGGTGCCTGGTTTGTCCCCTCACCCCTTGGCATGTTTTGCTGTCACACAGGTCACTGGAATCCTGGCAAGTCGAGCAGACTTGCTCCTTACAGCCAAGCAGCCCCGCATTCAAACATGCCAGTACTTTCCTTGAAGGTATTTACAGTTTACTTTTTAGTGCTACTTTAAGTTCAAAGGGTCTAGTAAAGCCCCATTAAGCCATTTACATCAAACTGGTTAGTTAATTACCCTGTTGCAGGCTTTAAATTAGCAATTTATAACCCCTTCCCTGGAGATGCCAGTATTTAGAAACAACTCAGTGAGGACATTTTCAGGGTGCAGTTAAGGAACAACCGCCCCCCCAACCAAACCACCACCCCCCCAAAAAAAAATCCAAAAAAACCCCCCAACCAACCAAACCAAACAAACCCACCCAAACAACCCAGAATAAATCTCTTCATTTTTTTATGGGAAATCTGTTAACTCTGGGAGAATCTAGTAGGGACAGGGGTGGGAGAGAGCCCACAATTACCTGGTAGCAGCGATACCTTTGGCTGTGCAGAAAAACGTGGTGATGTGCAGAGGGACAAAGCCAGCCTGGGAGGCACTGCAGCCAGATGGGGAGGATGCTTCCTTTACAAGATGTTCTGCTTCTCAGTAGCATAATGGAGGGTATTTTTACATTCACATTTACAGAAATGTGTCTGCCCACACGGGAGGAGAACAATTTGAGGCGTTAGGTCTGGTCAAACTGCACACCAGCACACAGGATCTAAAGAGGACGTGGGTTTTGGTGAGCACCTCTGCTTACCCAGGCAGTGGGGAGGCTCCTCCTGCACTGCAGCCATCCTTCAGGTTAGGCCTTAAAAGATCCAGTTTTATAACCCCTTTGCCATTAGGGTCAGTGACCCCATGGGCCAGGTGAGGCTGGAGCTGAGGGGTCTCCATGCCTAGGATCTTCTCCCCTGCCAACAACCTTTAATTTCTGAGAAGGAGAGCCTGTTGACTCCTCAGGGACCAGTTATTCCAGTCCACCCCACTCCAAATGCAGAGCTGTTACAGAAGAGAATAACCCCCTTCTCCCCTAAATGCCAAACTGCCCAAACTAACCAGGTCCCAGAGTAAAACATTCCTCCCCCCCCTTCCTTATTTCCACATGACATTAGTTCTACAAACAATTGGCATACTGGATGTTTACTGGCAAACTTTATTTAAAATAAAGATGGGAAGAAAAAACTGCCCAGTTGCTACTATTTTCACACAACAATCTGTCAGGTATAGGAGAAATCTTGGCCCCAATCCTGGAAGCTGTCCCAAACCAACAAGCACTTAACACCTCACCAAGAGCAGGAATCCATGGAAAGAAGGGCCATGTGGAATGAGACCAAGGCAAACTAGGAGATTTCACGTTAACATCAAAAAAAAAAAGCACACAAAGTTTGAGAGAAAAATTCCATTCTACTTGAAAGACAAGACAGACAGATGGAATCAAGTCATATGACAGACCCTGCCATTTTTTGGCCTTCATCTCAATACATCCCCCTTTTCAATGGTGAAAAAAAAAATTATCTTCTGCCAAACAAATGTCAGATTTACTTAAAAAGAGAGATAAAAATCTAAGCAAGTTCTTTTCTTTATACTATGCAACCATGAGATTTATTTTGCATTTGCTTGCTTCTTGTTACGGAGAGTAGCTGTTCCACAACAATTTTTGGGACGGGGGACAGATGGGAAGAGAGGGAAAAGACACTCAGATTTCAAACCAAAGGGACAAAATATTTTCGTTCAAAATCTGTAAGATGATATGACTTTTATGTGATTTACTGCTCCAAACTGCAAGACCGAGGCCTTATAATAAAAACACAGGTAAACACAACATAAAATCTAAATTATCTAAAGGACTGAAAAACCCAACCCCACACATAGATGACATTCCCCGAATTCTCTGCCCTTTCTTGGGAGCAGTTACACCCAAACCATCACTCAGACCAGAAGCTGTTCTCTCCTGCTAATCGCTCCGGAATCACACACCAAGGTAAAAAAAGTTCAAATGCAAACGCCAGCCTGGCCTTTGAAACAGCCCGGTGCTAACGGGCCACAGGATTGCATAAGAGTAGGAAATTATAAAATAATGGGAAACTGGGGAGAAAGAAGAAAGCAAAGCCCTCCTGTGGATAAAACGAGAGTCCTTCCTGCTCCACCAAACCCCTCCACTTCCAAGGCATGCAATACCCAGGCCCGTGCCTAGAACAGGTGTGTCTCCTTAAATACCTCCCATGTCACACTTGTGTCTCATGGATACAGTCCTGCGGGATTATATTAGTACCAGTGCATACCAGCTGGAGCTGCCCCGGCGGGATCCTGTAACTGCTCGCTCGGGGGGAGCAGCTCTCCAGCCACATGACTGCGGGGACGTACAGCGACCCTGCGCTGCCCAGCACTTGTGCTCGGGGGCTGAACCAACCCAGGCACGAACAGGAGACCTCCCCCAAGAGCGGGAAGGGAACGGAGGGCTCCAAGGATTCTTTTCTTTTCCTTCCTCTGTGCTTACTACCACCAAATTCTCAACTCATTTATGCCAAATAGACACGGTGAAAACCACAGTAAAACAAAGATGCACGGTAAAAAAAGAGAGCAAAGTGCACCCAGCCATTCCCAAGCAGAAAATGCTGACAGGGCACAAGGCAGGTATGGCTAAAGCAGGATGAAGGAAGGACAAAGGAGAGCAAGCCTCATTCATCTCCAAGTCAGTGCAGGAAGAGACACCCCTTGGCAATTCCAGCCTAATTCATCACTGAGCCCTGGAGGATGCATGCCTTGGAGGATGCTTGCCGTTGGCCTGAGCACCTCAAAGTGCTAATAAGAAAATTCTTATGGCAGCAAATGCATTCGTGACATTTTTTTGTGTCACCTCTTCATGACTGGCACAGATAATACAAAGAAAAGAGCTACCTGGTTTGAGCTATAGCTCTGCATCACAATGCAGGTGTTCTTCAGCATGAAGAACTGCCCCATGCCACCCTTGCCAGGGAAGGCATTCTGTAGTACAGGTCAGGGAGCTGGGGCACTGATGGACGTGAGAAGGTGCTGAGCAGCACAGATGGGCTCAGAGGTGGAGCACCACAGGGCCCTGTGGGATCTCCTCTCTTACTCCTCCTTAGTAGCACAGGTGCCTTCATTTTCCAGAGAATAATTCTTGCAAAAGGTTTTAGGAGAGTACATGAGTGAGAATGCATGCACCAATCTTGATGAAAAGTCTCATTTATCTACCACATCCATAAATTATTCCACTGGTTAATGAATTCAGATTTCCAGGTTTGAGCTCCCATCAGGTTTGTCTGCTTGTCCCTACAGTAAATAGCTCCAGGCATCACAATCAGCTGCTGGGGGTGAAGGCAGTGCCAAGCTAAAGGTCCTGTTGGTGGAACTTCTTCAGTCCACCTCTGCTCTATTAAGCCCTCGAGGGCTGGGTGATACAGAGGGTTCAGTGAACCCAACTCGTCAGTCCAGTGCAAGTTGGAAGCAAAAGGAAATTCTCACATACTCTACATCCCAGTCATCTGTTCATCTCACTGGCCATTTCTGTTCAAATAAATCCAGAATAAGGCCATTCCATCATACTTCATTCTCAAGCAAATGAGCAGGACCTCAAAGATCCCAAATCCATCTACCCCTACAAACACATATCCTTCTTACTACTGACATTTCTCATTTTCAAGAGGTCTCAAGTCCATAGCCATAAAAATCAGCATTAACTGCCAGGTGAACTCTTAGTCTTTAGCCAGCTATTTCTTATGCTGGGTCCTTGATTACCAGGCAACATCTGTTGCAAATGCCAGCCCATTTCTCAGACACCAGGAGTTTAAATGTTGAACAGCCTCCCATAACCAAGATTTAGCACTTTTACCTTCCCTTTACTCTCTGCCAGCCACAGTGTCAGTGGCTTCTGGCCAGTGGAAGCCAGGCTGGGGAGAGCACTGGGCTTCACACATCTGTCTTGAGATCTCACAATGCAGACTGTCCCCTCCTTCTCAGGCAACTTGAAACCAAGTCACCAGAGCAGGTCTGTGTCCCCAGCAGACAAAGGGAGGCCCAGCTGCATTTCTTAACTGTGCCACATTCAGAATGTGCACTTCCAGCAACCTTGATCCTTGGTGACACACCTAATGCAGAGACAATTATTTAAGAAGCCATTTTTTAAAATCCCCACATTCAGGACAGGAGTGCAATCATTCGATTCATTTTTCCACAAGCAAACATTTTTCAGACTTTAGGTCAACCAGGCCTTCTTATGAGCAACCCCTCTGCACAGCCAGGGCTGTGTGTTCCCCTGGGGAGATTCAGCACAGGCATTTTCTTTGGAGACTCCGAACGGCTGAATTTCCTGGTGAGAGCAAAACAAACCAAGCCATTTAAGTGGGAGTAGCTGAGAACAGAGCTGTCCACGCGCCTCTGTACAGACCTCCATCCAAATGCTCCACTCCCACTCCTGTCAGTACTTGCAAGCCTTTCATCCAACTGAGGTTCTTCACCAACCTCCAGCTATTTCATGACGTGCCTGTCTTGGGGCAAAAAATCCTAGAGAGTGTCCCCGTAAATCAAACACATTCGTTATATAATTGAAGAAGTTTTATGGGGGAAAATGGCAGAAATCCGACTGTCATTAAGAAGAAAATTAGTGATCTACTGCACAGCAGTGATTAGCCAGATAGCTACCCTTTTTTATTGAGGAACCAGACTCATAATTAAGGTGTTTTTTCTTAAAATAATATATAAATAAACTATTGGAAAGTTTTACACAACTTTAGCCAGTGGAATTTCAGAGTTCAAATAAATACCAAGCTATTTCACTGTTGGACTGTCTGTCTCTAAGGCCATAATTAATTTTAATGTTCAAAGTTGCAGTGCCAAACATGTGACCAGGAGTAAAATAAGAAAAACCTCTTTTAGGCCTCTCTTGCAGTTTCTATCAACAATACAGAATACAAGAAACGGGAGGCCAGGTGCAGTTGTGCCAAATTCCAAACTCACTTGCCCCCATTTTGGGGGAGGGTAATGGAGATGAGAGAGAGGAAGGGGAGGGGAAAAAAGGAGACCAACTGTCACATGAATAACTTCATATATGAACACACAGAGGGAGCTTCCCTTATCTGTGTATCACACCATAGCAAACCCAGGAGAAGCCACGGCAATGCCATGCCAGCAGCTCACTGTGCTGTTACTTGTTCATTTATTTATTTATTTATTCAGATAGTGTCCAATGGTAGAGGAAGACAGGATTTAAATAAAAGTAATTGAGAACTACCAATTTTAATCTTGTTTTACATTTGGACTCTAGTTACTTTCATAAAGTATGAGCAGTAGCTGGTAACTACTAACCATATTGATCTGCAACTAAATATAGTCTGCCCTTAATTTGGTATTATTTTCTGCTAACCAGAGCTGCACTATCTCCAGCTAAAACATCTATTCCATTTCACATGTATTTATCCAGCTGTCACTTTTCCTCCTTTTATTATTTTAATAAAAAGTCACTTTTATTAGGCAATTTCTTTTTTTCCCATTTGAACCATAGTGCCTGAAAAGTCAAAAATCCACGGAGAATTTTTACATCATTTTTGTATCTAGCATACTAAGCATTTAAGTCCAAACGTGTCTAACATTTAAAACAAAGTCTTTTATAAAGAGGAGTGAGCTGTTATAATAGTTTAAAACTGAATTCTCATTGCCTAGTCCTTCAAAATCTAGAGCTACCTGATGTTTGCTTCCCATGAGATCTCATTTCTTATTCACCAGCTTAGAGAAGGAAAACAAGCATCCCAAATTTCTTAGGCTTTCCTTGCTCTCCCAACTGAAATCCTTTACTGCACTAAATATTATTTTATTTTACTGCACTAAATATTATTTTTAGCTCTCTCAACTGAAATCCTTTACTGCACTAATATTATTTTTTTATAATAATTTTTATAAGAATTTTTGCAGTAAAAAAAAATTCTGCAAAAATGGCCTGAAGGTCTCCCTGCGAAAGCAGCTGCCTCTGTCAGAACAAACTCTTGTTCCTCCTGCTCAGGGACAGACTTTCTGCAACCGAGCATTCTGTCTTTCCTTAAACCTTTGGCAGAAGACAAGCAGTGCCTAAATAAAGACAGGCCTAAGTTCACAAGATCTATGAAAATTGTTTAAGACAGCTATTGTAACTTCAGGTTTCTCTTCCTATTATTGTTATCATAAAGATCATCCAATGCAGTAGCTTTTAGTCATTACATCTACAGTGCACTTGACTTTTGTGCAATAACCCACAAATTCCCAACCAAGATTACCAAAACCAACAAAAGCAAGAGGTTCCACTTCCTACAATACACATCCTGCTTCCCTTTTCTTGGTGTATGTACTGAGAGGCTGTGATTGCATCTGCCCACATTGTGTTTAGCAACTGAAATTAGAGAAATATCTTTTTTTCCCCAAAAATAATCTTAATACACATGCCAGATTAAAAAGGTAAAGCTTAATTTGCTATCAGGAAGACAGCAGAGAAACAGGACAGATCTGATCAAACACAATGTTATGTGAAAAGTGCAGAAGAAACAGCTTTTCATGAAACCCTCCCATGTTACTTGAAAATTCACATTTGTCTTCACAATCCATGACATTTCTCAAACCGCTTCTGCACTAAGTTCCTTATTTGTTTATTCCTTCCCAAGACAGCCCTTCCATTTCTAAAATTCACACTTTAATTGCCAGCAGAGACCTGGCTGCCTGTCAAGCTTAGGAAACCTGACATGAAGTCTTTGCTTTGGCCTGTCAGGGCTCAGCCCTGGGCAGCCCAGCTGTGCTTGCACAGCCCCCCAGCAGGGCCAGGGCGTTTCCTCAGAGCAAACGCTGCAGCGGTGACGAGGCCCAGCCAGGACCTCATCACTGTAATAATGTGTGTGCCCCTACAAAGGAATAAAAAGTCAGAACATTCCCTGCGTCCCTGTGGCTGCATGAACACCAGAGCAACGTGAACCACTCCTTCCTAAAGTCAGGAGCCATCATCCAGTGAGGATGTCTGCCCAGCAGTGTCCAGCATGGGACATGAATGCCAGAGTCACCTGAGGACCCAAAGGGGGGCTAACAGTGATCATTGCCACAGACAGAACACACCTCAGTTACACTCTGAGCGAGACCTGAGGCACTTCGGCCACTCCCACAGCAGCCTGAGCCAGGTGAGGGAGGGGCAAGTGGCTGTGAATGGGGAAGGATGCTGTCCGAGCTCCCCCAGGACCACAGGTTAATCACCCAGTAATGTGACTGATGTGACTACAGCAGAAGAGGAGCGCTGTATTAGACACAGTGCCCTGGTCTGCATCATGCTGGACAACTGTCACAGGTGTAGCTTGGACGTTGGGAGAATCTCCCAGGATAATTTACCAGTACTGCTGGTCCCAAGTTGTGGCTCCATGGAAAACATAGAGATGAATCATTCCATTCTTGCAGGTGTTTGAAAAAAGGAAGTCCCTGCACAGAAGGGATAAAACCAATAAACCCTCTTTGCTCCTTCTTGTAAACATCTGTTTTGCTGGTGTGGAGGGAGAAGCAAACAAGGGGAATAAAACTGCACATCCTTTATTTAAAAGAAAGATGACTTGGTACCTCAGAAACAGCCTAGTAAGAACACTGTTTCCCTTCCCTAATGAAGTTCCATGTCCAGTATTAAGGAAAACTAATCTTTCACTAACATTTCAGCCACCTCAAAGGGCAATTTAAGAAATAATGTGGGGTTGTGATGTTTAAACAAGCTTTTCCACCAATTACTTGTTAATAGCATCCAGAGGCTCCAAGTAAGAACAGGAGCCATCATTCCAAGCAATTTATAATAGCAATACATAGAGTGAGGCAGAGGATTTGAAGGGAAGAAAAATGTTGGGGGCAGAGAGAGGGGGGAAGGTTTAAAAATCGCAACTAAGATTGCTAAGTATATCCAAAATCTAAAAACTGGAATAAAAGCCAATGCTCTGCACCAAAGCCCTCTGCAAATGCAAACTGTTAAGCAAGAAAAAAAAAAAAAAAAACCAAACCCACACAAAAAAAAAGGAAAAGTCACTCCTTACTTGTTTGCCCCATGAAATCAGACCCAGCAGCTTTGCTGCAGCCCACTCTGGAGAGCTCCAGCCCTTTGGTACCCCTGGCAACCTCGTGCCCTGGAGCGCTCAGGTGTGCCAGGCAATGACAGCCCACAGGTACAAACTCATCTGCCCCAGGGCTGCCTGCCACACGAACTCCGAAGGGCTCTGGGAGCTGGAAGAGAAATCTCCCAAGAAAAGAAAGAAACTCTCCCTATTTTGCCTATAAAAGCCTCCTCCGGAGAGCTGAGCCGCATTGTGGGGAGGTGGCGACTGACGCCTGCGCTGCAGCCGCGCTTCTCCCGGGGCAGGGAATGCCACGCTGCAGCAGGCTCGCCTGCTCCAGGTTCACATGGAAGCATTCCAAGCTACTCAGCTTCTGACAGCTCTCCAACTGCTCTTCCACGCGGTGTTGCTTTACATTACATTGCTTTCCCTGCCAGGAGGCACTGCTGTATTACAGTACAGTCGTCTAGCAAAATGTAAAACTGATTTCTTCACCTCCCAAATACCACCTGACTGTTGCCGCTGCAGTCACGACTGTAAGCCCTGCTCTCTATTATAATTCCCTGCTTTTGTGCATATACAAGAGGTTTTAATATCTTCCCTCCTCTTCAGCCTCCTTCCCAACTTTCTGCTTTTCCCTCCCTGTCGTGCTCCCCAGTCCTCTCTGGGGAGGGCAGCCCTCCTCAGCTTCCAGCCCAAGGTGTCACTACTCGAGTTAAAACACCCAAGTCAGCTCATTAGGGGCATTATCAGGTGACTCGACCAACTGTAGCACCAAGCAGAGAAAGTGTGAAAAATAATTCAAAACATTGTAGTGACTTACAGCTTCCTTAACAAGCTCAGCTTCCTGTTAAATCAGAATTTTACCAAAGAAAGGCTATACAGGCAGTTTATAACACACATGCACTTTTAGGCATTTGGCTTTTAATTCTCTTCATGTCAGTGTGCTTTACATTACTGGTGGGCTGCAAGGCAAAACTACTTCCCTGCACTGCAGTGTCGCTGGTTTCCTTTCTGGTTTTGAACTATAAAAATAGCCATATTATAAGAGCAAAGGTCTAGCTCTGTCTGTTCTTCAGTCGTAGCCAGAACGGGGGGG
>VXAY01004936.1:411699-427601 GCA_013399855.1 Oxyruncus cristatus | reverse complement strand
GGTGGCAAAGGGGGAGGAAAAGCAGTGAAATAGAGTACAGGCAGTCTTTTCCCTTCTTACACCCTGTGCAATTGCTAAAGATCTCCTGATCCAGGGGTTGCATCCAGGCCATCACTTTTAATAAGAACTTATCTGTCCTCCATCGATTTTTCAATCTGTTTAGACTTCTGCTATCCATAACACCCTGTGGCAATGAGTTTCACGCGGTAACTGCTGCTTGACAGAGTGCCTCCTCTTTGCCTGCTTTGAATCAATTTAGCAAACACAAGAACTATGAAGGATCACTCCCTACTCCCCTTCCCCACCCCATTCACGACAATGTAAGACATCTGAAATTTCTGTAATAACTCATCTCTTCTCTATGGCAAAGAGAGAAATCGGTCAGTGACTTTTCTCTGGCCCTTCCCTGGCCCTCCACTGCCTTTGAGAGGTGGTGATCAGAACTGCACAGCACGTAAGACACTGGCACACCAGGGATTTACCCAGCAGCACACTGATGGTTTCTGTTTGGTTTACCAGCTTGGGTAAACATCCAGAGAGTTTGTTGATTCCTCAGGGAGCACAGCATTTCCTCCCAGCTGAAGGATCAGTCAGACTTGGCACAGCGATGCAGAAATCACTACCCTGCCTCATGAGCCCCTGCTAATCCCAGGAGACTTGCTTCACCAAACAGAGCTGCTCCACATAATTGCTTGGCTTATCTCCCCTCTCTTAGCTGAGCTACCAAGGTTCCAAAAGCCCTCAAAATTAATGACAGGCATGCTTGCAGATTAAAGCCCTCTACCTGTGTAGTGCTGTGTGCATCACTTGTTCCCACAGCACTGCAGTCGCAGCGCTCGGCTGAGGTTTCTCTGTGCTCCTGACAAGCAGCTCAAGTGCTGCCGGATTAGCAAACGCTGGGAGGAACCATCAGAGCAGTTTGTTTGACTCCAGTTTCAGAATTTCTGAGAGGCAGTTGTAGCACATCATGAGAAAGATAACACAGAACAAAGTTATGAACTGAAACACTGAATCTCAGCATACCTGACCAGAAAACCAAGCAGGTGATTTGAGCAAACACAGACTCCTCTGAACACACAGTTAACAAAAGGAGCTCAAGACAGCTTAACAAAATAATAGCACAGACAAGTTTTACTTCCACAGTTACAAACCTCTGAATTTGACTGAGCAAACTATAGGAGTAACAGCCTTTGAGCATCAATGAAAACCTGCAACTACCCACGAGCACACAAAGGCTGGGGGAATAAAGTCATCCAGTCCAGCATATTGAAATCTAAACCTTCCTTCTGGATATCTCATTTGCTGAACATTTTGCACACAGTGCCTGCAAAAATAACACAGAGTGTGTTAAGATGAGTGGAGAAGAAGCCCTTTCCTTCTGTTTGCTAAGGAAACTAACATGGGATAGAACATCCCTTTTACTCAGTAGGATGAGGAATCCCTTGCTGGAGCTCTGACATAAAGGGAATTCAGAAAGTCAGCCAGAGACCTGCCCACACCCATCACCATGACTTTCCAAGACTGGAATGAGAAAAACTTCCATTTAAGTTGTGCACTCAGCCTCAAATGTCCATCACCTCGATTTTCTCTTTTGAAATGTACACACAATGCACACACACCTATTTAGACACACGTGTATAAATCACTTCTGATATTTCTTCTGAAATCCCCACTTTGACTGACACTTCTCACAGTCCTGAATCTAACAGATGGTTGCCCAGTTACTTTACCCCCTGTATTATGAAATGCTGCCATCCATGAGGGATCAGAACCAGCCAGGAGCTTGAATACAGAGAGCACAGCAGCCTGCTCACAATAAGCAAAAAGTTATCACTGTAAAGCAGTTCACAAAGAGTGTCTTAAACACTCTTACAAGGAAGTGGCAGCCTGCTCAGAGCCACACCAGGCAGGACAGAAAGTCCAAGTCCCTTGAGTCACGGGGCTCATTCCTTGCTGCTCTCCAGGAAGGTGTGCACAAGCAGGTGAGGGGGCAGGCCCTCACACTGGACTCCAGGCTACAAAAAGTACTGTTTGCTCACATCCCCTTTCTTTGGTAAGCAATGGAGAAGCTGCTTTCTTCTTAGTCTAAAAGCATCTCGCTCCAGCTCAACTTGTTTCAGAGAAGATTCAGCTGTGAAGAATGAGGATGCCCTCCATGAGATAAATGTTCTGGCCTCTTGTGGGCATAACTCTCCCAGCAGGAACTGACAACAGATAATGTTGGCACAGAAAATGCATTTAAGCTCAGTTCTGTTAATATGGTCCTCTCCCAGCTGAGACCAGAGAATCCCTGTTCATCTGGTATCTTCCACATTTATCCTGCCATTTTCCAGAAGCAGAACTACCACTGGTGAGGAAAAGTCGCTCATAGTCAGGGAATGGGCTCTACTTCTAAGCCACAGAAAAGGGACAACAGATGAATTCACTTTGCAGTTTGAGAAGGGTTCTTATCATCTGGGACATTAGCATGGAACAGCTTCCTCAGCTCTTGGTTTAATGAATAAAGGAATCACATCTTTCAATACATATTGTAAATAACCACAAAGATTTGCCCTCTGAAACAGCCACACATGGCTCTCTCCATACCCACCATTTACAAGTAAACATTTCTCAAGAGATCATCTGAGAGCTGAAGCGGGCAGAGCTCAATGCCAGCCAACCTGACTCTGCATGGGAAAACTTGGGACAACACAATACTGAAAGTCTTGGAGATGGTGAAGCCACTGCAATCTATGTTCAGCTTTTTCTCAAACAAACGCTAAATTTTTCTAGCAAACTGGTAGTTTTCCAGTTGTATCAAATTCTTTGATACCTACTTGGGAGAAAATTTAGTTATCTATTAACATTTGCCTGGCTTATTTGAGCTGTGAAAAAAGTCAAGTGAAGAGGTGAAGAAACTTGCCCAAAGTCAAAACGGGACCCCCATCCTCGCTCCCTTATCTCCTTGTCCTTCTGCAAGTGAAGGACAAACCTCCAGCGCTCTGAGCTCCAGCTGCTGCTCCCAGTCAGCAGCACAGTCATCACATCCATCCCTTCTCGGGGGCAGCCCCAGAGCTGCCCAACAGGCACACACTGGGAATAGCTACACCCCAGGATCTATCCACGGGGTTAGGCAGAAAGGAGTATCCAGGGTACCTATCATGGCAACATCTCAATGCAAGTATCAGAGCACTTTGCAGACAAAAAGGGCTTTCCCCCAGGCTGTTTAAAATTTGCATGTTCCTGTGTAGCACTGAAGATAGCAGCAATGGTGATTCATTAAGATAATGATTTAAGTAGGAGGCTTAAGAAAGTCGGGGTGGATTAACATCCAAAGGGCTGCAGTTGGAGCTTCTCCACTCCAGGCTGCCACCTTCCCTTTTAAGGGAAGGGATGAATTCCAAAAGTCAGGAGAACTATGAATTAACAGCAACTATATCACACCTACATTGCACTGAAGCAGAAGAGCACCATCTCTGCTCCTGCTCCTTGGCAAGGACAAGCACAAAATTTTATGCTGCAAGAAAATTTTCATGGCATTATAAATCATTGACAGTTATAAATCATTGGATTTTCTTTTATTTGATTAGTTCCTTAGTGTAGGTTCTCCACAAAAAAAAAAAAAAAAGGATTGTGTAAATTTCTTTAAAACCAATTTTCCATCCATCCTCCTTAAAAAAAATACACATTTTCTTCCAACCACTTGTCTTTCCCCGCCATTGAATAATCAGATGGGTTTGATAAATTGATTGCTCCCACATAATAACGTAAATACACACATTGGGAAAAAGCACACAGGTCCTTTCCACACCCCAACATTTAATCAAATCGTGATCAGTTACAAGTTGAGACATGAATTCTGTCCGTAACACCGGGTTAATGCTCAGACAGTAACAGGCAGCTCGTACTTCATCCCTGCTAAGAGAGAGGCCTCTGTACCGTGATTTTGATATATTACTTTCAGTTGCCTTCTAAGAGACGCACAGGCAGCCGGTTTTGCTGTTGTGCTGCTCACTCGTGACGTTGCACCAGGGCATCCCGGAGTGCATTGCCCCACTCACCGCTAGCTGTGCTTGGGCCCAACGTCTTCTAGGCACTCTATCCCATGCTGATTCAGAACAGAATAGCTCCCTGGAATGCAATTATAGAAAGAGTGAGGGTTTGTCTTAAAAAGGGATTATTCCAGAACAGCTATTCCTTATTAATTATTCCCAATCACCTCTTTGCTAGGTTGATGAAGTTAACTGAGATTCAGATCAGTAACTTACCTGGGTCTGAATCAATGACCCTGTTTAGATGAGCCCTGGTACGGCACCACACACCCACAGCAATGGCTTTGCCAATAGAAACAGACTCAGTTGCAGTGAAAGTAGAGCTGCTGCATGGACACATCTCAGCTGAGTTTAAGCTGGGCAGATAACAGGATCAAGAAGTATGTTTTTTAAAAAATAGTTGTTCCTAGCATGTTAGATCTCATCAGTACTGCATGCGACATTTTGTACTTTACAAGTCTCAGGATCTGCTTTTTTCCAACTTGGTTTATTCCTTAGATATATGGAGACCTTAACAGCAGGGAAATTTTGAGTTCTGGAACTTCTTTGTTTAGTAAGTTCTTAGCTTGCAAGATTTCTCATCCAAAAGGGCTGAGAAAGTACCTGGCACATCTTCGATGCTTATTGAATACATTAAATAAATCAAACGTTTTATGATAAAATTCCACTCCCCCACACCAAACAGATGTAGGTGCAAGTCAAAGAAGCTTGAAAAATTGCACTAAAATTGATTTTGCTCCAGTTTTCCCCAAAGGAAAAAATTTGAGTGTGGGTTGAGACAAAAACATGGAAAATTTAAGCTATCATGAACAACTGAAAAGAGAAGTTGAGGAAAGACAGAAGCCAAAACTAAACTTCACATTCAGCATGCATAATTGATATTCTCCACAGTGTTCTGTGTTACAGGCATTCCTGGATTCACACATAAAGTGGGAGTCTTTTTCTTGGGCTCATCACACTTCTAGAGAAAAATGCCAGATAGGTTAATGCTGGAGTCTCCTGCCTCCTCAGGGGAAATCACAAACCACAGAGAAGGCTCATTCACATTCTGAGAGGCTAGAAAAGATAGGCCCCAACAAAGCTGAGGATGTTGGCCCCAAAACTGGGGGAAGAATTGCTTAGAGATACTTGTCAAGTCCTGCAGCACAAAAAAATCTGTGAACTCTTGAACACCTGTAACTTAAAATACACACAAAGCCATGTCATGTTGCATGTGTCACAGGAAGGGAACAGAAACAACATCCTCTGTTCAGATTGTTTCTAGACTGCTAGACTATGACTTGGTGTGGTAGGATGTTAAACATCACCTTCTGCCTGGCGTTCCACACCTGAGGTCTGTGCCCAGGCAGGCGGTTCTGGGCAGGGGCAGAGAGTTTCCTTGGACCCAGTTCAGCCATTTCCAAGGCTGGTACTGGCATCCCAAAGGAGCTCTCTGACAAAGACAGCACAGAGCTCAGTATTTCAGGACAGCATTCAGCTGCAAGACCCACAAGACCATTTCTTGTGTCCCTGAACTCCTTCATGCCACACCTCCCACTTTCACACTGACAAAGCTTGTCCATCCTGCACACAGTGAATCAGGGATCCTGTGTCCAAAAACGGGTGATCCAGCCTGCCATTACCTGATCACAGTATCTGTAACTATCAGTCTCCCACTGCATACAGGCAATCTTAGTCCATGGATGTAATATTTTATGAGCAGCTTTTATGGGTTCTTTTCCCTTTAGGAGAGAAAGTTAAGAGAGGCGTGGCAGAAAGGGGAAAGGGCTATTATAAATATATGCAAGTCAAATCGGGGAGGGGGGGTGGGTGAAGGAAAAGTAACTGAAACCACTTCCAGTCTCTCTCCCTCTAATAAATTCCACGCTCTCATGGTCTCTGGCACCACTTCACAGTAACCCCAAAAGATGTTCACCTGCTCCCACAGCACTGAGAAACAAACAGTGAAGTGAGAACAAAGAAGCTCCCACCTAGGATGACCAATATAATCCCCTGACAGCACACGGAGAAGGGAAAACCTTATCATTACAGGAGACGAAAAACAAACACACATGCACACACACAGCCCCACTGCTGGGCACTATTAGCATCCTCCCCATTTTCTATATGCATCCAGTATCAGGAGATTTATATTCAGGCCAAAAGCTCACGCTGGCAGGAGAGGAAAGTACTTTGGAGAAGAGAGGGGAAGGGGGAAAAAAAAGCCTATGGTTTCTTGGCTTGTGATCAGCAGGCTGGATGCATTCTGTGGAACTAGGCCAAAGCGTTAGTTATTATATTCAAGAGAACATCTGAATCCCAGCTCAAGGGAGACGAGTTTGCGGCTCTCATTTATGCTGTATATCAATTGAATATCAAACCACATTTTCCGCCTTCTGAATAATAAAGCTTAATAGTTTGGGACTCCCATATGGTCTATTGTTAAAATATTTCCAAACACTGGCTGCTGTTTTATTTCTGAAGGAAAGATTTCTCTTTCCTCTTCAAGCTTTCTTGTTTAAAAAGATGCTTGTAGCAAAAGCTAAATATATTCATCTTTTAAATATTTCCAGAGTTTTAAGAAGGGCTGAAAAATGAGAGGATAAGGAAAAGAAAATACATTTTGAAACTAG
Source organism: Oxyruncus cristatus (assembly GCA_013399855.1). Lineage (NCBI taxonomy): Eukaryota > Metazoa > Chordata > Aves > Passeriformes > Cotingidae > Oxyruncus > Oxyruncus cristatus. The sequence continues at coordinate 420,958 of VXAY01004936.1, read as the reverse complement.
CTTTTTTTTTCCTTTTTAATGTCACATGCAAATGTTTGTTCCAGGCAGAAGCAGCTGGTGCCACCAGGCTCTGCTGTTCAGAACAGGGGGTGCAGAAGCTTTCAGAAACCATGAGTTGCTCTAACAAAAGAGGGACCACACAGACTCAAACCATTCACAAAAGGACCCAGGCTGATTATTTGACTATTACTTACAAGGAAGCTTGGCCAGTAACATAGGCAATAAATACTGGAGAAACCTGTTCTGTGCATAACCCGGGTTTGTCTTTTCACAAGTCCTGCTCTCTAATTAGCTACTCATTCCTGGAGGGCATTGCTGATGGATGGAGTGTATCAATTTGGTATATTTAAAAAAAAAAAGTCAAGAAACTTGTTAAATAATAAAAACATCAGCATAATAAATACTCTGCAGTGTGTTAGGAATGGTCACTGGTGCTCCTTCCCAGTCACCCCAGAAAACAGTACTCCTTTTCTTTCAGGAGAAGACTCAGTGGCTGAGTCTCTGACTCTCAAGGGCTGCAGTGCCCTGCTCAGAGCGTGGATGAGAACTCAGAAGTGCTCATCTTCTGGTCCTGCAGTCACCCTGTTCCATCAGCATGGAAGGACTCCATGAGCAGAAGTGAAACTGCGGCACTGCCTGGTCGGGCACTGCTGTGACCCACCAGCTCCTCCTCACCCAGCCCCTGCCCTCCCGTGAATTCCTCTGTGACCAGGGTTCTTGGGGCAGCCCCAGCCTCAGTGTGTGCTGCTCACTCTGCCAGGCAGAAGGTGCTGAGCTCTGCAGGGCCATCAGTAACACAGCACAAAAACGTAGCTGTTCCTACAGCCCAGGAGGTGAGCAGAAATCCTGCTCTCTCCTCCTTACCCTTTTGTTTTAGCCCTTATTGCTGCTTCTCCTTCCTGTCTCCTACTTCCCTCCTTCTGCCAGTGTGTTCCCCTCCCCTCCATCACCTATCTGCCCTCCATCACTCTGCTCCAGTCCACAGGGCTTCAGAGTCAGCTCTCCTAACCCTGAAACTGGTTGCTCTTACTCATCAGCTGCCTCCTCCTCAGAAAGGAAGAAATTCCAGTATTTCAACATTCGCTCCCATCCCAATTCGGGGAGAAAAACTGAAATTAGAGACTCTTTGCAGAACGGAAGTTCACAAGTTTAAAAAGAAAGAAAGAAACAAAAAAAGGAAACCTATTTGTGAACACCAGTACATTTTGTGCCATTTGAAATGGAATATTTTACATTACTGAAACCAAAGTTGGTTCATTTTGGTTTGGTGACCTGACCTGAGAAATTTTGTTCTGAGTCAGTGCACTGTTGAGCTGCTTTTATTCCCACAGTGTTGCACTGCCTCAGCCACTGCAGTTTGGTAGCCTGGTAACCCTGGGCTCACTTCTGGGTCAGACTCCCTGGCTGGAAGGCAGCTCCCGTAGCACACACCAAGGTCTCCTGTGGCACAGCACGGCCTCTGGGAGCCCTGCACTGACATATGGGAAGGCCAAGGCCCTTGGAGTCCAGCAGAAGAGGACAGGTACATGAGACAACAGTTCTCTGAGCAGCTGAGGATGACCTGGAATCCAACACAGTGTTTTGAACCAATCCCGAGCAAAGCCTTTCAGACCTGGTACAGAAAAGCAAATCAAAAGGGGTATTCCCATTCAGGCAGCACAGACAGGTCAAGGAAACATTTCTGGTAAAAAGCTAGTTTATTTGTTTCACAGGTGATTAGAAATCCAGCATTGGGCTTTTCTAGGAAGAAAGATGTTTCCATTTTAAGGAAACCATACTTTTCCCTGAAAAAGCTACTCCAAGGAAAACTCAGATCAGTCTCCTACTGACCACAGCAGCATTCTTACAAATTGTCTTCAAAATAATAGAACAAACAAAGCTCATTCTTGCAAAAACTTCCTCAGCAGGGAACTTAAATTACAGCAATATCAGCACCCTCCTGCCTCCTACAGAGCTCCTGGTGTGACCCAAGGACTGCAGGATTTAGTTCATCAACTGAGTTTAACGACTAGTTCAGAGTCTGACGAGTATTGAACCAGAGGGTTTGCAACAGATGTCTGAACGGTCGATCCCGTGCTGCTGCCAGCCAAGGCACAGACACAGCTTTTATGAGAGCTGGGTAGGAACAAGTGCTGGTGGAGCTGCTGATGGCTCCAGGCTCTGCCCCAAGTGTTAAGGGTACCACCAATTCCTGCTCAACAAGCAGTTTTTAAAGCAAGTGGAGAGGACTCAGAGGAGCATTAGTATGTATTCACAGAAAGCCGCTTTTTAGTAATTTTTCTGTAGACTCTATAATGTGCCTCCTGTAACGTGTGTTCTTCCCCCATGTCTGTAGATCTGAGAGAAGGTAGAGTGTGTGTGTGCGTGTATACGGATTTGATCTACTTTTGGAAAGAAAAAGAGGACAAGGAGACACACTTAGCCTGCAGTTTCGGTGTTGGAAACTGCAATAAACCTCTCTTTTTAAACCCCATAACCTCATGACTGTTTTATAGTTATAAGGAATCATAACCAGAGAAAGATTTAGCCTAACAGTGATCTGCCCTCAAAGACATTAATCTGTCACATCTAATCGAAGGGGAATAAGGAGATGAACCTTTCCTCTAAGTAACTCAAACAGATGGCGGATGGCTCTGGTGGGAACTCGCTGTAAGTTGCCCCTGTAACAAGGGTAAATTTGGCAGCGCTGCACACCCAAAGACACTATTTACAAGTCAGTGTGAAAGATATCGCTGCACAATTTCCTTGTGCTTTAAAACCTGAATTCTGAGCCACTGTATCTCACCGCTTTTGTGGTTGACACATTCAACCAGCTTTCCACCCACTTTTTCACCCCCTTTAGTGCCAGCAAGACCGACTCTCTCTTGTTTGCAAGTTCTTCCTCTTCTCAAAGTAATTCTTTACTTTTCAGGGATCAGCAGAAGGTAATCAGGTGCACCATGCCAACATGTTAAAGCACGGTTTTCTATCAATATTTCAAATATAACTCTTTGTCTGGGCTTCTCGTAGCTTCTAGTAGCTTCTTTCTTACCCTATAAAGCACACCAAAGCATTCAGGTTAGTTTCTCTTTCTTTCCTTTTCCATGTCCTATTTAGGAAATATAAAGTTTATTTTCTCTCCCTCTCTCTTTTTCCCCCCAAACCTCAATCCCTAATTTCTCCTTCCTAGTTTTTTCATACGACATCTCTTCCCTGCTTCTCCAGACTCACAGTAAAAAGCATTTCTTGGTCACCTTGCTCTGGGTTCTTCCTCTCCTCCAGAGGAGCAACAAATGGCTCCTAGGACACTTTGCTCTGTTTCCTCTCTTGGAAGACAGCCAAATCTTACTCAACTCTCTTCCTGAGGTCTGTCACTCAGCCCACTAACCTATCCCGATTTTCCACCCACACTGAACAAGCCATAAGGTTTCCAAACTTGTCTGGAGAGCTTAATCCCAAATTCAGCTTGTTGTCCTATAGGAGACCAGACATGAAACCAACACCAACGCTTAAGAGTTCCCATGATATCTCAAAGCAGGTGAGGACCATTATTGTCAGATTCCTCGCATGCAACAAGGCTGATAGGGAGCACTGAAAGATGTGGGGGAACAAGAGACCAAATTCACATGCGCTGGCAGTCCAGGAGAGTTTACTGAATTCGAAGGAGCAGTAAACTTGCACACTGGTTTTCCAGACCGGTCAGGGGAGGATTGGTATTAGAGAACCCGAGGGTAATCCCCAGATTACCCTTCAACGCGCTCACAGGGAGCAAATGTCACTTTGTGTGGTGAGCATGGCAGCTCGGGAGCACGCCTTACGTTTCACGTTAATGAGTATTAGCACGGAACCCACCTTCCTTCCCCTCCCTAATTTTTATATAATTAAGGACGAGAATGAGCATTTTGTTTCAGTCTGCAACAGTGACACACAACAGCACTGCAGAGTAACAGGAAAGGGAGAGAATGAAGAAAAAAAAAAATGCAGGTGGTAGACACTTACTGCTCTGGCCACTGCATGAAATGAAGGCTTGAGTGCACATTTTTGCCTGATTGCATAGCTGTCTCTGCTGCCCATCTAATCTGCTTAGAAAACTGGTTTTGAAGGATATGGTTCAGACATACCACTCGCATGGGGAGGGGGGAGTGATGAGGGGAGAAAAAAAAAAAAAGTGCTGCAGCTGCAAAAGATAAAATAGAGACAACTAATTTTCTCAGAGCTTGCAACACAACCTCTCCCCCTCCTCCACATGCAGTCACTGCACTGGCAGGATAAGCTGGAGATTCTCCAGCGTAAGCAAGAAGGCACAATAAGGTGTGCAGGCCCTTCTCCACCCCGATACCCACAGCCCTGGGGGGACCACAGAAAGCGGAGGCTGACAGCCCGGGGCAGGGGGGGGACATTCCTCTGCCCGCTCCTTTCAATTGCCTTCCCACTTTCCGGAGGGGGACGTGAGAAACGCACACTGCTGGATGTTATGCCGAGACAATAATGAGCGTAAGGGAGCTGCAGACTCCTGCTGTACCAATTGGTGGCTGGGTTCTGAACTCTCATTGTGTGATCCGATTTCTCCTGTCATTCAAGCCATTTTGCAAACTCCAAGCATACGTTCATTTAAGCCATGTGTCCTGAAATCTAAACAGCTGAAGGGGGCGGGAGGGGTAGGGAGAGGGGAGAACCACTGGATTTCTGGTGACAGTGTCTAAATACACATTTGCACAAGGAAGTCTCGCTTTAGATAGTCACTTAGTGAAACAACTACAGCTGCTGACAGGCAAGAGGTACAGTTTCAAGTGACCATCAGACATAAAATAGGCCAAATAAATTACTGCAGTCTAAAGAGAGTGGGTGTGTGTGCTCCCACAAATGTAACAGAGATAACAAATGGATTACCACTGGGTACCCGATGTCAAGATTAGCAGCCCCAGTTCTCATTTCAGTTACACCATAGCAATGACTTTACCCAGGGTCGGGCAGAAGCGAAACCGAAATCAGAGTCTGGCCCAGGATGTCAGGGAGGCAGCTGCTTTACTTTTTTAATGCCTAGAATTTCAACCCAGTTTGCTTTGTTTCAGGAGTCTAAGCTGCCTCTGGCAGAAGGGCTGGCAGCCTTTGCCAGCTGCCACGTGATCTGCAAGGATGTTTCATAAATGGATTTTTTTTTTTTTTTTTTGAGGTGGGGATGGGGGAGAGGAAATGGGGGTTGTCAGTGATGGAGGCAGACAGCACGAGAAGTATATTAGCACGTTTTGTCCTTTTCCTCAATGATATTTTGTTCTTTATTTCTGTTCCATGCCCATAAATACACTTACCCTCTCCTCTGCACTCTCATACACATATACCCATCTGCTCTTTGAAACAATCAAGAAGGCCAGCTCTGGTCTTTGTGAGGTCTTTGAGGAGACATTGTGTGAGTGCTTGCTCTCTCACTGAAGTAAAAATACAAGGGGGTTTTATACGTATATAAATAATTTTTAAGCTTTCCAAATATTAATTGCTTATGGAAATTAAACATCTGCTAACAATAAACTCCCCAAACAAATGAGAAGATGGTTTCAGTCTGACTGAAATGCTTTCCCTTGCTAATTGCTAAGAATACCATTTTCTTGTCTTTTACAATGGCAATTTCATTAGGTCGTCTCCAATTATCCAAGAATTTCAGTCCTTTCTCTTTCATGACAGACTGGAAAAGGTCCAATTCCCATCTCCAACACAACTTTCAGGGTCCTGCAAAACCAGGGGATAAACTGGCAATTACAACTTGCCATAAAAAGTCCTCAGGGCTGAGACTGACTACGTGGGTTGCAGAGTCCAGCTGCAGCACACCTTTTCTTACCACATCGCCCACAGTCCCCTCCGAGTCTTCCGCGTTTTCACAAGTATCCTACTACAGACAACATCCCACTGTGGCAACTAGGTACTGGAAGTGCCAAGAGGAGCTGAAATGCTGATAACATGCGAATGCTCAGAATAGCTGGTGCCAGGGGGAGAGAAGGGGGCCACCAGCTGAATTTGCATCACGCAAGGAAATAAGCCAGTTGGGAGCTAAAAGGGCTTTCACTGTTTGGAGAACTGCAGATCTCCTCCAGCTTCTCCTCCTCACTCTGTGCAACCTGGTGCGGAACCTTAAAGAAAAGATTCCAGAACCCCACAGTCTTTTATTACACGAGATAAGGAACTAGTCCTTTGCATGAATATGTTTCGTGCATTTAAGAATCAAAAAGCATTTAGTACTTGCCCTCGGCCTAGCTCACTCAAGGTCAAACAGCAAGTTCAGCAGCAAGAGATGACAAGGACTCAGGTACATCCAAATCCCATTCAACTGTTGTACCCATTAGACTGAAGAGATGTTAAACACCCTCCTGGCGTCAAGAATGACTAATGCCCTCCCAGGTCAGCCTGTGACAGAGAACTGGGAACTCACACATCTCCTTCCTCTGCCTCCCACTCCAATATTGTTGCACAGCCCACGTGATGAGATTTTCCTAATCAGCAATTAAATAGTTAATGCTTACATTACAGCAGATGGAACAGGAGTTGCTGCAGGGAAGGTATGCAGAGGGAAGGAGGAGAAAAGAGACAGCAAGGAGGAAAAAGCAGGCAAGGAAACAATCCTAAAGGAAAGCAGTTTTCCCACTAAAAGGAGTGATTAGTTGACTAGACAACGTAACCCTTAAGACTTTGTCTAGACTAGGATAAAATGCTATATTGTTGAAGGCGTTTGAGAGGCACAGTGTAGGTAAAGCTCGGCCTTTGAGCATGTGGTAGCTGAGGCAGAGACTAATTAGGACACGTTCACTAACATGTCTTAATGTTCCATGTTTAAATCCTTGCCCAAGAACTCAAGACTATACAAAGCAAAGGTCTCTGATGCTGTCCTAATGATTGTAAAAGCAAAGCTATGACACAGTGCAAAGAAATTAGAATGTTGAGGAATTGCTCAAGTCTCACATCCCCCATTTGTTACACACTCATTGAATGCCTATAAACATTTGCATCTTAAAATATTCACCAGCATTTTACCAGACAACCTGCCATGACATTTTTCCTCTATAAATCTAATCAAAGCCCCAAATGCCAATAGAAGAAGAAACCACAGGCTAACAGCCTACACTCCTGTGAAACCTATCTTTTTGCTCCAGTGTTTGCCCAGGCAGATTTAGGAAGGAGGGTGTGAAGGGAAAAGAAGAGAGGACTAAGAAGAGTGTGCCCAGGGCTTTAGCAACACCATCATTTTGATAATCCATTACCAGATTTGTAATTAAAATCAAGTCCCACCTCACTAGGACAGCCAGATGTATCCATAGAGAACTCCTTCAGAGAGCTGTTACAGTAAATACCAGGAGAATTACGAATGCTGTAGCTTCTTCTTAACCCTTCCAGCAGTATTTCAGGAACCGCCTGTCAGTTTGAAAGACTGATCGTTTTTCTCCCAGCTTGTTGGAGGCTCTAGGTGTGCCCCTAACCAAATAGGCTTACCACTTAAAAGCTTAATTGCACCTGTGGCTTAAACCTTATCCCAGACAGCACTCAGGAGCATTTGGATTTGGGCGTTTCAGGTGTGAGACTGGGGCCTGCACTCACAAACAGAGCTGGGCAAGTCAGACTAGGAGCCCCTGGTAGAAGCAGACTCAGTACACTGGGGAGCAAGGGATGGGGAAGAAGTGCTTTTTCCATTTTGATCACATTTTACTGTATTTACATTTCCACAGTTGGGCTTGAGTAATGTCCACCTCCTTGTTTGTGACTGAGGGCAGGTTTCAGAGTCTCCGATTTCTTTTCCACAACAAAAAGATCAAAGTTTGAGCCACTTGTGCAACTTAGGTGTTTACAGTGAACTGGTCTAATCGCATGGTGAGCCCTCCCTCCTGTTATCAGTCTCACACTGAGCCAAGCTCCTTCATTCCATAAGCACCAGGAAGGACTGACAGGACAGGGCACACGTCTGGTGTGGATTATAACCCACCATCCCTTCTATCTGCTCTTACACAGGAACTAAAATACAGTGTGCTAGGGAAAGGTCCAACATATTCAGGTAAATATTCACTCGGGGTCTGGTCTGCAGGGCTGACAAACCACTTCCAGATTGTATTTTTAAAGAGTCTTTCTAAAAAGCAAGCAAATGCTGTGTGAAGAACCACAATGAGACTCCCTTCACTCACCTTCTCAGCACTGCCTAGGTAGTACAAGCTCATGGTGCATCTTATTGACAAAGAAAACCTGTGCTGCCTTGTCAAAAGTTACCTGTGAAAGGAGGAATCCCTGCAGCCAAGCTTCCACATTCCTAATCTCTTGGTCTCATGCAAGGACACACAAACATTCTGGGGCTCAGTTTTGTAAGCTATGAAATTGAGCTAAATTTTAGGGGGTTGTGAAATTGTTTTTAATTAATAATTGCAAAGTGCACATCTTCAGATGAAAGGTATCATATAAATATTAATGAGCTCAGACTACTGGCAGTATGTGTGTCTCTCAGGAATCGCAAGCACCATGGATGGATCAAAGAGGACATGTAGCTCTAAAAGACAGAGTGGTGGGAGTTGTCCCTGTTTAACTGTATTTTAAAGCAGATCCTCAAGACTGTTGTGGATATTCCCTATCAAGTTACAGCAGCCTTCAATTAAAATTACATTTTATCCTTAGGCAAAATTCCACCGTGTACCTTTTAATATTAGCAGGGCACATTTTCACTCATGTAGATATTTCTTCTACATACATGCATTACTAGATCTTTGTAAATAGGGGTCAAACCAACTGGGAAATGGGGATTTTACCTTCGTTTTCATCCAAATGAATACCCCTTACCTATTGCATTGCTGCAAAACTTCCAGCTCTCCTGCGCTGCCGTGACAAGCAGCGGGATGAGGACGTGGCAGCTGTTTGCTCCCGGTGCTCGTCGCTCAGTCTGGCAGCACTTCAGCCATGGAGCTGTCCTCTGAGTGAATGTGGCAGAAAATGCCGCACGGTGAAGATGCTGCCTCTGTTCCCCCCAGCAGTCGCGTCCCGAGCAGCGGCCGCACGAAACGCGGCCAGGGCCACGCCCGGCAGGTCGGAGCCCCCGAGGGGGCTCTGCGCGGACATGTCGGTGCACGGAGGGGGCAGCGCTGCAGCCCGGCCCCCAGAGCCGCTGCCCCGCTGGGCAGGCGCTGGGGAGGAGGCTCACAGCCTCCTCAGGAATGCGGGATGGCCGCAGGCCTCAGGAGTGTTTTCCAAAGAGGTGCTTACGTTTGTTTCTCTTAGAGTCCAGCGAACCTGCGGTGTTTTGTTGTTGGGGGGGTGTGGG
>VXAY01004936.1:385070-411652 GCA_013399855.1 Oxyruncus cristatus | reverse complement strand
TGGGGTGGGGGGGAATGAGGAAGAGTTGCTCTGTTGGGATTTTTAAAAAAAAACATCAGAAGACAACAGGGCGCAGAGACCAGAGACCTTTCTTTGCCCGAGGAAAATTCAGTTTTATCAGCTGCCTTCTTACCTCTCTCCAGCTGTAAGACCCCATGGGCAGCTTGCTGCCTACTTCTCTGCAGCCAGGGCATCCCAGGTGCTTTGTGAGAGTCTGACACGTGGCCAGCCAAGGGATCTATGGCAACGTCCCTCCCTCCTGGGGGCTGCCTTGCATTTCCTTAATGCCCTCTGTCCTGCTCACCTCAGGCACATCTCCATGAGCTCTGCTCTCTGCAGTTGCTGCTAAGGCAGTGCTGTAGCTGCCTCTGGTTTTGTCTGTACTGGAGCAACTGGGACTGATTGCTCAGTGCTGGAAGCAAGAACAAAAATCAGATGGCATAGGCACACCTGGGGTGGTTGTGATTGTGTTCCTGAGCTACTCCGAGGGAGCACAGGAAAGAGACGGCATTAAGAGTCCTTACCAGTTCTTTGGCAGAAGAGGGAAAAATTTGGAAGATGCTCAGAACAAATAACACCTTGATAGCTAGAGGAAAAAAACAAAAAAGCCCCAGAAATTAATTTCCTCCTGAGTTACTTATAAAACATGGCATGTTCACAACATGGTGAGTGCTGGCCAAAACAATGGTCATATTAACTTGGATCTACTTGGTGTCTTCAGTGCTAAAAGATATGGCAAAAAACGTAACTGTGTTTTGATACTAAATAACATAAACCTGGACACAGTGCCTACAATTTTTAGACAAGGAACCATGAACCCAGACCAGAAAGATGGGAGGTTAATTTCTTCCCCCAGCAACACCAGGGAATTTTACACTTCTGTATGAATAATGTTTTTATAGCAAACCCAGGCATCAGTCCTAGCAAATACCTCTCTGTAAACTCTAGCCCAAAAGAATCACTTTGGAAAAGGTCATACCACCTCCTGTTCCCAGAATTAAGTTAATTAGCACTTGTCCCTCTCTGTATAAGGTCAGGGATCCTCCCACAAAGGAGGTACACAAGCAGATTGTTAAAAGATGTACATATGCCTTCTTAAGCAAACAGGCTTCTCTGTAGGATCACTAAGATTCCCTCTGGTCATCCCTGTAGAACTCTCCACTGGCAGGGAAGCAGGCTGAGAGATGAGTGTAACCAGTGCTTCACCAGGTACAAGGAGCACAGTATAGGCCAAGAAGAGTGCTGGTATTTTAGTACTAGGTAATGATATCTCTCCATCTGGATGACATTTATCAGGTTCAGCACCAGCCTTCACGCAGAATGAAATACCTGAACTATGGGAATGTTTTCTCATTGAATTTGAAAGATTTGCAAGGCGTTTTCCCCTCTGACACACTTTGTTTCTCTTATTCCATCCAGGCGTTTGCGCTGTATATATCGTTGAAGTATTTCACTTCCCCTCCATGTGACCACCTATGTGCACTGACAGAAAGCAAAGCCAGGTAAGACCTGCTATCAGTTATATCTGGGTGCAACTGAAGTTTGATCAGCAATGAAGGTCAACACGCTGTTCTGTATTTTCTGTCCACAAAAAAGTTACACAGTGCACTTACTGAAAGAGGGGAAAAAATAGCCAGGCCCACACAGTTCTCGGGCACAGAAACAGGTTGCCTGCCACAGAAGTTACTGCTGGTTTACAACAGGGGTTTAAGAACAGAAACCCAGACCCAAATGTTTAACTAGAGACATGTCCATCCTAATCTAACTCTAACACAGCACAAACGATGTAGATTGTTAAACCCCACTTCCTAAGCCTTTCTGTCACAGCCGTGACTGCTTGCTCTGAGCACAGCCTCGAACCTGCTAAGCAGGAAAGGATTACACCAAGGAGGACAGGCTCCAGTTCCCTGGAGAGAACACTCCTTTGCAGGGCCGTAAAAAAGGGTTCAGAGACTATTTGTGTCAACTCCCTAAACCACAAACCACAAGTAGCCCTCCCTCCGAAGCACTTGCGTGCTGCTCCTTGCAAAGCTGGAGCGAGATATGTTGGCATCCAGCTCACCGCCTTTGGGCCCACCCATCCTTCTTGCTCTCTTCCCACCCCTTATCACAGCCTCGCAGACCCTCTCCCTGGGCAGCAGCAGACTCTGGGGTGTATTTGCCTCCAGCTTGGGCACCTTCTGTTCCACCATCGCCCTGTTCTCCTGACCCAGGGTGCAGCTTGCCCACCCTGCTGGGTCCTCTGATACCAAGAGGGGGATAACACGTAGAGAATCCTAAAGAAGAAATGTCAAAGTGGCAGCTCTGGCATTCGAAACAGAGTGGGACTCGGGATGGATTTGGCGTTTCAGCTTGAAACTTTAAAATAAACAAGGGAAAACTGAACAAAGCAAAGGAATGGCTTATGGGCAGCTCAGACTTGTCCTAGACTTTCAAGCCAGTCATTTCCCATAAATACTCATAATTTCAAACATAAGAAAGGGGAAGAGGAGACAAAACAAACTGAGTCAACTGCTTACTGCCTTTCTGATTCAGAGTCCTCAGCAGATGTAAGACAGAAAATTATTCTAGGAAAAAGTTCCTATTTATGTATCTGGGACAGCCCCCAAAATTTTTACCAGAGGGGAAGAAGAGGACAAGAACTAAACTGCGAACCTGTCCGCACCCTAGCAGGAATTCACCCATTTTTCACCTCCCACAGGTATCATTAGCATGCTACCGAGAGCAGAAAAAACAGCAGCTAAGATCAAACACCAGCAAGTAACAAAGCTCTTCCTCCTGTCATCCTGCAGCGGGCCAGAATTTCTGGCTGCAGCGAGGAGTGTTTTCCTGAAAGGCAGGGCTAGTTCTGAGTCCCTTTTAAAAGAAGGGCCACCCTATGAACGTGCTACAGCTGCGACACAGAAAGTGCAGAAGGCAGGAAGTCTGACGTTCACACCAACCTCAGCCCCTTCACTCACACCTCTTTTCAAATAGCTTTAGCACATGGAGCCCACATTTTCACATTCTCAGAAGGAGCTTTATCTATCACATTGCAAGTTTAAGGGAATTTTTTTAAATTTTAAAAGTCCCTTTTTCCACGTTCAAAGACTCACTCAACTGGGAGCAACTTTTGAATTGTTTTATAAACTGTTCTCCTCTCTGATGTTTGCAATAAGTTGCTACGCTCATTTTAAAAATAATATATATAAATTTGAAAAACTAAAATACAGATTGAAACACCATACCAACTGTTGTCACAGTCCAAAAATGTCTGGATTTTCAAACTTAAGTCCACTGCTGTGTAAAAGGGCCACACACATGTAAGTGTCAATCAGACTCGGTGGCAAAACAGAGGGACCCAGGCTGAGCCTCCAGAATGGCACAGACTTTCCTGGACAGAGAGAGTGCCAGTCCTCACCCATCTGAAATAATTTCTGCATTTTTCAATGCAGACTTTTGGAATTCAACCTCAGGAAGCCAGGTGTTAGATTTCTGCATCTCCTGCTTTGCAGTATCTGGTGACAGAAGCAGGAAGAGAGGGAAATAAAGAAAAATGTATTATTTCCAAGGCTATATCATAATTATACCTAATATTACCATTGTAACTGTTTTTGCAGGCAACTCAAGAGGTCTTGTCTGTGCCTAAAAATGCTGTAGCTGATCCTGTGCATTTTTAACAGAAACACTATCTCCATTCCCCTCCTCTCAGTACCAGGATTAAATTAAAGTAACATTCAAAGTATTTGTGAGAAATGGCAAACAAATGGGTAGTACAGCTTGGAGATTGCTTGGCAGCACAAAGCCACATGCAGAAATTAGCCATGGCAAGTAACTAAGTGAGGGCAACAAAACCCAACATTGTCCAGCACTTGGACACTCGGCAAAAGACTGATGAGTGAGGGGAAAGAGCCAAGCCCACATGATACTGTAAGGCCTCAAGTACTATTTTGAATCAGGTAAACTAATATCTCCTGTACCTGTTCCAAACCACACAGTAATACACGGTCTCTGTTTCTACAGAGTCTGCTGGCTGCCCCCTTGGAAGCAGCATCTATCTTGAAGAAGATCTTGTATTTTCTCTTGGTCTCTGAAAAAGGACCCCAAACAAGTGGCAGGGGCACGGGGGTTTGGAAGCCTTTGCATGTTTATCTTTACTGATAAGCCTGCAATCTTTGCTGCAAGCACATCAGCCTGTGTCTGCAGCAAACCCTCACTCCAGTCAATGCCTGCCTTGAAACAGGCTTCCTCAGAACTGGGCAATGCCTTTAACCCCTTAGTGGCCCACCTGAAGAGGCTCTGGTGTAGAAGACTTATTTTTCCTTGCTTGCAGGTGCATCATGTTTTCATAAAACTTAAAAAACAAGCAAGGAAGCCAGACCTGCTTTGAGACAGCAGCAGTGCAGATTGTACCTCCACAGATACTATCAGGGAGAGCATCTTACCCTCGGAGAGTTTCTTCTCCCCAAACCTCATCTGGTCCTGTGCAGATCAAAAGTATTGTCCATTTAAAATAAAGGGATGCAGCTATCCAAGTTGTGGGTTAAGCACATAAAAATTCATTAAGAGGACTTGTTGAAATTATTCTGTCTAATTGACTGGAGACTGTCAGCAGGAGCTATCTGGATTCTTAGAACTGGAGGATCAACCATGATTCCAAGATACCTGATCCTTTTCTAGCAGGTTAACTAACCTTGCTTATGCAGCTTTGTTAATACTTGAATTCTCAGTTCAGGCACAAACATGCATGCCAAGGGCAAACATCCAGAAAGCCACTGGGAATCTCCCAAAGCTGGCATGCCAAGAGCTTGGACAGCCTGAAAATTACAAACAAGTGGCTTTTCTCTGACAGCAGGTTCCATTTATTTCCTCCCACTTGCTCTTTCCCCATCTCCTTCCTACACCCCTGAGTCAACCTTCACCAGGCAAGTTTCAGTTAAGCATGTGCTTTGCCAGAGGTGTTTTTAAATTATGTTTTTAAAAGTTTATTTATAGCACACACGCACAGTGCATGATGCTTTCAGGGCTTCTGGAGACTTCAGCATGTCAGGTATGACTTTGCCAGGTGGAAGGAACATGAATTCATCAACTGGCCCATAGAAAATGTCCTCCCCTCCCCTGTGGCTCTCTGTCTCTATATTTTAACTCACAGCTGGAGCAAAATACAATACTTTTTACTCTGTTATCTCCTACCCATTATTCATAACATCCATGATGAACATACTGGAAATTCCAAATAAATAAATTTTAGAGGGATCCAACTGATCCCTCTGCAGCTGATCTCTTAGCACAACCAGCAGCCCATGAAACAACCAACAATCCTATGAACAATCTCCCATTAGGGCAAGAGCTGGAAAACAGTCCAATAAACTGAACTGGATGAAATTTGCAGTCAGAGTTCACACGGTCCAGCACCCCTTGCATCTGGCAAACAGCAAGTTTCATTTAGGGATTTATCTTAAATGGGTTTATTTGAGGCATGTGACCTGTTTCTCTTTTCATAAGTGTAACATGACCACAAGATCATTTCTGAGGAGAAAAGCACATATTTTCAGGAGCAAACCTCTGAGCTAAGTTCTCACCCTAGAAGACTGTCGTTCTTAGGTTTAGGCTTCCCAAATATACACAGCACAAGTCTGGTTTTATTGCACAAACCTGTGCCATGGTGGAGAGATGCCCCATTCTGCTTCCTGCTCTGTACCTGGGCAGGGAACATCCACTGGATGGGCCTTTCAAACCAAAGGGTGTGTCCATGGCTGCTTTCAGGACAGGTTTAACTTTCCCAGTTCCCAAGTGGTGCAAGTGGCTGGAATACTGTGTCCTCAGCTACTCAGCAAACAAAACCAGAGCAAGTTACTCAGAGCAATGGCTCAGAAACCTCAATTGTGGGAGGTGGCACAGAGAGGAGTTCTGAGAGGAGAAGAAAAGGATGTGGTAGACAATTTGCTAATGCCCAGAAAGTCTGTGTCTGACCCAGTGAGCTGCACGCCAGGATGCCTCGGGGCAGGGCTGAGTCCATTGCTCTTTCCACAACAGCAGCTTTTTCTAAATAAAGATGTCTTTGCACACAGGACTTGGGAAATTTAATTCAGATTAACTGAAGTTGTGAATTTAAAGTGAATTAGCTAAACCACATTATATCTCTGTAAAGACACACTCATCCAGTATTAAAAGGAACTTCATTTTATCTCATTCTACTGAATTAAGAGCATTTTAATTCTAAGAATGCCCATGCAGGTAATAGTGGGTTGAACAAATAATGAAGTTACATGCTATGCTGGGGCTGAATGTGGCATAGAAAGTCTCCCCACTTCCATGCTAAAAAATGTTCATACCCCCACACACACTTAAAAACAAGCTAACTAAAATTATCAATTTAATTTTTCTAATTATCCATGCCTACAAATCTCAAACTGCATTTAGAAAAACCTGCCTCTGGTTCTGTGTTTGCCTTTTGTTTGAATCTGCCAGAGCATGTGTGTTGTTAAAAATTTCAGAAGAAAAAAGAACATTGATATCATAAAAAATGGGAAAAGGCAACAGCACATAAGAAACATTCACATCATTACTTCAAGAAAAGCCAGACACCAGATCCAAGCCACATCTGCAACAATCTCTTTATGGACCTGGATCTAGATTTGGCCTCCACCATTCCATGAGCTACTACTCTGACTACCTAACAGAGGATAATTCTCAAGCTTTAGAAGTGAGATTGTTGTGTTGTTTGTGAGCATCCAGATATGCTTCCAGCTTACCTAAGCAGTACAGAGCTCTTACAGCTTCACCAAGGGTCATATACCACCACTACCCAGCTAATTGCTTGGACACAACATTTCTTCATAAAAGGGTTCAGCAGAAGCCATTTCACAGAGCAGAAATGGCAAGTAATGGTAAATTCTAGTTGTTGTGTAGGAAAGGAGACTTAACCTCTCTGCTTCACTTTACCTGGGATTGCTGGGGGAACTTGCAGCAAATCAGAACGACAGACTGTAGAAATCCAGGTAGCACAAGGGAGATTGGCCAACTGTTTGAAGTGAGAGTGGTCTGGTAACTATGGTTAGTCACCTGAACCCAAAAGATCTTCCCTACAGAATACGTGCTACTTTCCATGCCACCCCTTTTTGAGTTGGAGAGGAAGCAATAAAAAGGATAAAGAATTTTTATTATAGATATTAAGTAAACAACACTCTGTCTCCAATGCAATCTTCCACAAGAAGGAAAACCAACTTCTCAAGCAAGTCCAGATTGTTAAACAGGAGACAGATGAAAGCACTGCCTCAGAATGCAAGGAAATCCCAGGCTGGCTGGTCGGGAAAGAATTAGCAATACATAATTAAAAAGAGCACTCTCCCCTTCCTCGTCCCTGAGGTGAACACAGGTCCTGCATATTATTGACTTCTCCATCAGCAGCAGACAATGAAGCCATTGCTTGAGGTCCTTCTCATTTCTACCCAGGCTTTCGGTTGCCGGAGGCTGTTTCACACCGGTTACCAGCAGCATCCGTGTGCAGTACAGGCTGTTCACATGTGTAGCTTGTGATGAAAGATTTGGCCAGTGGAGAACACCAGAAGTGAGGGAGGGAACCAGATGGTAGTTCTTATCATGACTTGCAGTAGAGGTTCAGTGGTCCCTTACTGGTGACTTGATTGAGCACCAGTGGAGCCAATCCTCCTGCTCTCGTGTTTGAGTAGGGAAGAGCTCAGATCACGTTTTACTGAACAGAGTAAATCCTGTCACTTGGTAATACCACCTGGAACACAGACTATCAGGATCCTCTCCAGGAAGAGCTATGGAAGGATCAGGTGCATCCAGTATATTCATCAGGGCCAACACACAGGGAAGACATGAGATACAGCTCAAAAGTCATGTACAGCACAGAAAGGCTCCTGCACAGTAGGAGTGACTCAGAGCAGAGGATAGAGCCCTGCAAAATGGAGCACTACAGAAAAAGCAACAGGCAACACAGGTTATGCCTTCAGCACAAGAGCCAGGGGCTGCTGACAACAGGAAATGGAGAAAAAGCAGCACTCAAAACCAGCAAACAAAATAAACAGATGTGGCTGACAGCCTGGAGTGATCCCTCCTCTACAGGCAACACACACTGGAGCAGGATCACACACCTTGTTACACCTGTCCCTCCTAAAGTTTGAGACTGAGGACCACTCCAGCACAGTGCACAGGGCTGCAGCTGACCTGTGCTTATCCTTGGTCCCCAGCTCAAGGCAGGGAGGCTGCAAGAACAGCTTAAAAGTACATCATATATGATAGAGAATACCCAGCTACACAGAACACACAGTAAAGGCCAGAAACTCCCTCACCTAAGGGCATAAGCCAACCACTGACTTCCTCTCCACACAAGTTATACCATAGTTGTTTGTTTTAGGAGTTCTTGTACCTTTCCCTTAAGCATCTGGTGCTTGCCTGTCTTGGAGAAAGGGGTGCCAGGCTAGACAGACAGATCATGGCTTCTTTCTGGTATGGCAATTACTGCATTCCACCCTGGAAGGGGGAGAACACGCTGGGGAAAGCGAGGAATGTTAGATGGCAATTTCCAATAACACACGGCCCCAGTAAATAGCCTTTCCTCTCCATCTGGCCCTGCCCAGTCATGGAGCAGAACACCAGGAGCACAGAGCAGCACAACTCAGCCCTCTGCACTCTCAAAGGGTCCTGTGTTCCACCGCGGAATTTGGGAACAAAGCTGAGCAGGGCTCAGCTCTCACCCTGGAAGTCCTCACACGTGCAAGAAGCAGGATGTTCCCATGCAAATAAATGTGTTACAAAACCAGGAGCAGAATTGTGGTGTGCTGCCCAAGTTAATACAAAATGCAATATTTAAAACAGATCTCACTAGACTCCGCGGTCCCTCAACATCAGGCTGAGTCAGTGTTTGTCCCATAAGATCTGTGCCTCTAGTGGCAAAAAAAAAAAGGTAAAACACATCAAAGGTTACCTACAATACCAATTCCATGCAACCTTTGACTAAGTTGACCTACTTCCAGCAGAATAATAAATACCTGTGTCAGTCTATGAACTGGGGGCTTAGGATAGTGTTTATACTTGAAATGGGCATTTGGCAAAGCCTCTTTCTTCCTTCTCTGGAGCCAGAAGGCTCCCAAGCTCCCCAAGATAACTGTAATTTGGGAAACTCAGACCTGCCTTTCTACCTAAAAATTCTTCTCCCTGTTGACTTTGGTTCTGTGCCAGTTTAGCCGTCAGTTCCAGGTCTCCCAACCCGTGTGTCAGCAGAAATTGCCAGAAGATATCTGCCCAGATTAGCTGCCCAGACATCAGCTCGCTTGAGCCCTGCTCATGGATACCCTTCTTGAAAGCAGCTGCTGCTGCTGCTGCATTTATCCACTGGAGCCCTCATTTCCTCACTGCCCATCTGCTGCAGGGGAGGCAGAGCCACACAGACAAGACACAAATGACTGACAGGGAAGACCCTGCCACACCAAACAATAAGCACCAGGAAATCCAAAGCCTGCCCCTACCTCGTGAATTTGTGCTGGTTTTTAAAAACAGAAGCAGAATGTGGATAAGCAAACACAGATACAGTTGAACAACTTATCTAAGTTTAGACAAGCGGTATCTAAATAATGCTATTTTATCTTATTACTGTAACAAATATGAGAATTGATTTAATAACCTAATGTTGGTTTTGGACAGTAGAGGTCTGCATCAATGGACCAAGACACTAATTATATTATCTTATCAAATCAGTGCATAATAATAGAAGTTCTCTATGCATTGATGGAACTAGGCTTAGCTCTGCATGAGAAAACAATCGCTGAAAGACAGGGAATGAGACAGTATTTAGTAGGAACTCCTTGTGCATAGTTGCTATTTTCTTTCCTTTTCAAAATATTACTAAGTATTATCTTTAAGGTATCGCATGACAAGAAATTTCCTCGATAATCTTTTATTGCTTGGTATTTAACCTCCCTCTATCTTTCTGAGAGGTAGTCAATACAATCCTCCAGAAGACTTCAGTAAAAGGGAAAGAACTACTGGTGCATATGCATATCCATTCATTGTAAGCTGACAATAAAGCTTTTTCCATCAAGGTACAAGCAAAATGACTTGCTGACATTAACTGTACTTTGCATTCATATGGTATCTTTCATCTACAGACTTCAAAGCATCTGACAGGAGGCAGGCAGGCGTTATTTCATCATCCTCCAAGGAAGAAGCTGAAGCAGAGTGGCAAGGCCTCCCCAAGAAGGTAAAACCAATAGCAGAAATCTAAATTAACTGATACCCAGTCCTTAAAAATGAACTGCTGTGCCCCTAGTACAAATTACACGTGTCCCAGAGAGCAGAACCACCACTCACCCACACCCCTCTGAGAACTGCCTGGGATTCTTTAAGAATGGAAAATTCATTCATGAGAAACTAAACAAACACAGAGCACAAGAATCCTCTTCTACACACAGGGGATGTGGGGATCTGAGACCAATCCAAAGCTGAAGGTCTGTAGTGCTCCAAGGAGGAGCACTCCTTGAGTGAACCTGCAGAGGCACAGGTCTTCATTCATGAGGAGTTGAAGGGAAACCCTGCTACATAATCTAGCAAGTGTTTAAATAAACCTGGTCAGATGAAGATCTCTCCAGAGAAAAACCAGGACTGTAAGAAAGGTTACGGAAATAATTTTCAAAATGCCATTTTAAAGAGAGTAAGCCTTGTTTCAGCTCTTCACCTTTTTCTTATAGCTGAAGAAATGCTGAGTGCCTTAGAGTACTCAAAGGGTCAGCAGAAACACTTTTTAAACACAAATAGGGGGGAAATCGCTGCACAGTGCTATTTTAAAAGAAGTGTATGGATTCCTCTAAATTTTGGGATCAACGAACAAAAAAGGATGCTGAAGCAATCTCTGGAGCAAGCAGTCTTTTAGCACAGAGAGACTGCAATAGAAATATTTTAAAACGCACTCTGTAGTTACGAGATCTCTCATGGTCTGGGGAGGCGGACAATATTAGAGGCCACTAAACCCTACAGTTTATTTTTCTAAAAGTTTTCACCTCAAATAAAGCTTTGTTTTAAAATGTATGGGGCCAACTGTTAGAGCATTGAGATCCTGGTTATTAGCCAGCTAGAGCTCATGAATTATGTTTAGTGAGAAGTTTATTGGCTCAGTAAACACCATTCCAGTTCCCCTCTCTCCTGAACTGTGGAAGCCAAACCAAGAGATATTCAATGCCACATCACCACTAGAACCAGAGCAACCATTAGCTGATTACAGACATTTTATTTTCTGTAAGGAATTTGCTATTGCATCATTTAATACACGGAAGTCTTTAAATTTCCCAAGGCAACACACAAAGAGTAAGTAACTGTTTGGTCCTGTTTTACCATCTTCCGCAGCAGGAATATTTGTTTCCATCTCATAACGTTCCAAGTCCACGCACTACAGAAGTGCAGTCCCTTGAACTCTTAGTAAGGCAGGAGTTTGGCAAGGAATTTATAACACCAGCAAGGCTGGAGTGGGCAAGCAGAGGAGCTTTCAGATAAAACCATCACATGGAGTCAGGGCAGAGTACGGGACAGTAACAATCTGCATTTGTTTCCTATTATTGCCACTCTGTCTCAAGAAGACTTGTAAAAATAGGGTCTATTCTGTGTTCTGAGACTTAGATGTTACACACTCAAGAACAACTTACACCATTATAACTTAATGGCAGATCTGGCTACAACTCAGGCACAATCCAGGTAAGGTATCCATGAGTGCCCAAAATGGGGCCAGGGCAGCCTGAGGTGGCATTGGCTCTGCCTGGCAGAGCACTGGGAACCAGGAGACCCAAACACAAGGTAAGCATCTCCAGGAGCAGCAAGAATAATGTGTAGCTGTGCAAATCCAGAAGCAGCTTCTACTTATGTGGTGGCTTTGCCCTGAGCACAGAGCTGTTTTAGCTGATTACCTTTCACTGCCATGAGCTAAAGCCTCACATACAGAGAGTAAGCAATGATCAGTCAGTGTGCAGTGACTTGTTTGTGTGCTCGTTGTTCCAGTTCTCTGGAATATCTGAAATACGCCAGAAGACTGTACAGGGACTGTGTCAGTCCTTGAGGCAAGGAAAGTTAATTTAGTTGGAAGAGTAAGGATGCAAAAGAGAGTGCTTTAATAACAGTAGTCTGTTCTGGTAACAAAGTAAACTGGAACTGAAGGAGTTGAGGTTCTCTTCTTAGTTCTCTACATCTGTCACGCCACCTTGGCCGAATAATGCATCTCTTTGTGTCTCTGCTTCCCCTCTCCCCTTTTTGCCTTTACTGTCCATTTAGACTGGGACATTCTTCAGGGAAGAGACTATGCTTGTACAGCCCAGTGACAGCCTTAGGGTTCTGCAGTCCCTAAACCAAACATAGTCCAATTTACGTAGCACCAACTACGAAATCACGTATTCTCATCTAAGTGCTTTTTCTGATATTCTGAGAATCACCACGCTAGAATCTGTCCATATGACAAAGAAGAACCTTGGCAGTACAGATCCTTAGTGTCCAACCTATCCCACAAGGACATGCCAAGGCCATATCATCACACCCATAATGAAGCACCTCTGGGGAGCAGGCACAGTTAAAATTTTTCCAACCCAGTAGTGGTGAAAGACAAGATACCCTTCTCTTTAAACTTAACCCTCTCCCTTCCAAAGAATGCCTGGAATTTCTACTATTTCCCAGCAGAGAGTGGAAGGCAAAGACTTGGCATGGGGCAAGACAGATAAGAGCAGTTGCCTTCTCTAGGTTTTGTTAACTCTGCATAATTGCTTAGGGCATGTGATGGTTAGAGAGAGACACATCTGTCAGAGACAGACTACAAATCACTAGGATAATTCCAAGCAAACAAAATGTAGTTTACAATGTGGCTGTGGTATATAAAACACCTCTGTAAAACTATGGTATAATTCAACTGCTGCAGGTTTTATTTACAAAGTAACTATACAGTTTTCCCTCTCAAAGACTGCCATTTAGGATCACTGAGATGTTGAATAAAGTCTTGGAAGTCTTCTGGGACACAGTGAATGTTGATTGTTGTTGGAACTTTCTCTAAGCAAGCCACACTTAAACACCATGTTTTGCAAAAGGGCCCATATTGCCTTGCATGTGAATTCAAGTTCCTTTACCAGTTTAAAATCTGGGTCAGAGCAATTTGCTTACATTTGGAGTCCTTTTCCAAAATTAATGGCGTGTGGGATTTGGAGCTGCAGATACAGGACAACCGGATACTCTGCTATTATCTGCTCTGCATCATCCATCTACCATCTCCAGTTTTCCTGCTAAGCTTTGTTCATATGTACAACCCACTCCTTCCGCACTTGCACACTCAGCATCCTAATGATGTTATTCTTGGCCATCCTGTTAAACTCACAGGTAAATGCAGGGGAGTGGGCCCTGCTGGATTCTCAATACAGTTTTCAGATGGCTCCAGATTACATCTGGCCAAGGGTGGAAGTTTTGATAAGCAGTCATGAAGTTGAGAGCTTTTCTATTCAAATAGGATGTTGACTCCTGCTGACTCTATCTCTGTCACTTCTCTGGTGATAACTAGATTACCCAAATGTACTGTGCTCAGGGCTACATCAGACCACCACTTGGAAGATCCAGTTAGTGCTACACACAGCTGCCAAATTGCTGAGCCAAATTTCACACAGGGATCACACACAACAACTGTGACAGTTGATGTTTGTTTCACTTTGCTGTTCAAGGAGGTACTTTTGGATTACTAATATCTTGTATGACTTGGGCGCTGGCTAATTCAGAGATTATTTTATTGTATCATGACAGGCAGTTGTTAGCTGGATCCTGTGCCCTCAGCACACATGTTTAAGTCTCTCTGAGCTGGAAATTTAGGTGTCCCACCCAGAGCTAGGATCCTGCCCACATTTATTTCAGCGCTTCTTGGGAAAAGAAAGAAAGGAAGGAAATAAGAAAGAAGCCCAAAACCACAACACAAATTTGCCACTTAAACTTACTGACAGAACTGACCTGCAAACTGCGAGACAGTAACAGAGAATTATGATATTCACACTTTCTCATGGTATTCCTCCAGGTATATTATATAATATTGCCTTAATACAAACCACTTGGAGTGACAGTCAATGAAATACATTAAATACAAATATTGGGTTTAGGATTAAAAATGTGGTTCCTACCTATGGGCTTGTAAAGGAAAAGTCAGCAGAGCCTTACTCTTCTTGTAGGTAAATTCTGAAGTTTCATCCCCTTGTTCACAAGCCAGGCAGAATAAAAATATCCACCTACACTAAACCAAAGGGAGCCACTCATAACCCAGACACAACCACAACAGACATTCTCGACAGTCCTTGGCTTAATAGAACACTGCTTTGTGGTTATACCCACCACTAGGATTTCATCTTGCAAGTTCTAGCACGTTTAATTTATTCCAGGTCATACATCAAAATATAATATTAAAATTTGAGATGGCATTTGAGATTGAGACTTTCTTCTGCAGTTCGAGTAGAGAGAACACAGTTGAGACTGCGGGTGCTTGAGCATATTAATACCTAAACACAAACCTGCAGCCATCACTCAAGAAAAACAATTGGTCTTTAAGAGGGGAAAAAAGTTGTAAAAAGAATCAATTCCATTAAATAGCTCTATAAATCAATTCCACCAAAAATCAATGGGAAACTACATCCACGAGGTGCCAAGTAACTCCCACACATCAGGTGCAACTGTCCGTGACAGAGGCCATGCAGCAGCTCTGCCTGCAGGGAATGCAGGCAGCCAAGGGCTCAAGGGGGGACCTGGCATTGCCCACGCTGCCCTCCCACTCCTGCCACAGCACTTCAGCCCTGCCTGCTCAGGGGAAGCTGCTGAGGCCCCCGGGAAAGCAAGAGTACTGCTCCCTGCCAAGGCCTGCTCCTTGGAGCCCACAGTGGGATGGGTGCCATGCTCCCGGGGCCATGCAGACACAGCAGTGGGCAAGTCCCTCGTAAAAATCAGCGGACAAACCCTCAAGTTTCCTGTTAGAGCCAGGTGTCTTACATGCCCAGGTCTGAAAGGAAGAATTTGGGATTTTCCAGCAGGCTTTGTGCCACATCAAGTGGCCCCAATGGATCTGGCTTATGCACAGATATGGGGAGGATTGTAGGGGAACATTTGGGATGTGGGGCCCATGAGCCACCAGCGCACAGTAAGTCACATACTGGTTAAATAAAGAACTTGGTTAAGCACAAGTTCATGAGTTTCACATTGTGTCAGTCTTGACAGTTCAGTGACTGTGCCAGGCCACTGCCCTCTCACTTTCAAAGTGCAGCTCAGTTGCATTTTCACATTTATAGTTGGTGGATGCCCCTTCAATGACTGGAGAAGCCCTTGGGGCTTTCATTTTGTGCTGGCAGCTCTCAAATGACTTTAGAAACAACCCCCCCGGGGCTTTTGTTCTGTGTGGCAGAGCAGAGAGGGCATGGAAGATTCTGGCTTTGTTAAAACCTGCAGAAAAATTCATGTCCTGTGTCTTCCCCTTCATGTGCTCCACGTGTGCTGTCATGTCTCTGGACCATTATAGACACACACTAAGAAATTCAGACCCAGCATTTTTGCAATAGAAAAACTTGATGAGTTGGCCTCTGCTATTCAGCTCTAAGTACCAATCACCATTTTTTCCTGTTGTAACTGAATGTCAAGAGTAACTGACTTCAGTTATTGCACACAGAAACACCCATGTCCAGTACTATTCACCTATATTTAAAATAGAGAAAGAGTGCATGTATGTGTATAGCAAATAATGAACAATTTAATGAGAAGGCTCAGGACTGTCTGTGGCAGGGAATGAGACAATCTACTGCTTCTCTCCAAGGCTCTGTGACCCAACTGGAGGAGGGATCTGATCTGCAAATTGCATCTTTTAGCAATCAGCACCCTCAACTGACTGATTTCAATGGGATTTGAGAGCAGTTGATATCAAACCTTCCATCAGTCACAAGTTTCCCTTAGATGTAAGAACATGCAGTTCTGGAAAGCAAGACTTTGACATAAGCTGGAGGTTTGATGTCAAGAGTAAGTGGGAATTGTACAATCAGAAGCTTCAATCTAACCACTGGTATCTCGCAAGACAAAGCAGCAACACATTCAAGTTTGGCTCTTTTGGAATATTCCTTAAAACTTTATCATATGATTCTTCTGCTCCCGAAGAATTAATCAAATATTAAAAACTATACTAAGGGATGCTGAAGGATGTTCTCAGTAGAACAGCCAGATTTTCCTGCAATTAAGAGTGAATGTTCTTCATTTTGCAGTGACACTTTATTTACTGGGATTTCAGTTTCATACAAGTCAGGAAAAAAAAAATATTTTTGCCAAGTGGCCTTCAGGTATTTATAATAGGAAGGGTGTTTGCAGAGAGTTTTGAAACACAGATCCTGTTCTAAAGAGAGTCTCCATTCACAGACAGATGCCACACCAACACTTGCATGGATGTAACCCCAAACTATTTGGTGACTCTCTGAAGGTCTGCAGTAGCTCAGGGTGAAGAAATTACTGTTCTACTGATGAAGGACAGCCCAAAACATGGTGCAAAGTTTGCGTGGAAAGAGACAGAATAGAATGGACATAGCTCAGGGAATAAAGAGATTACAGTGATACAGCAAGTATGTAGGACTGGTTGGAAAAAGCAAGTATGTGCTCAACTGAGGACCCTGGAGGAAGCAAAGAGCCCCACAGGTCAGCCACCCAAAGCATAAGTTGCAATAAGCAGACATTATGGACTACGAGTGGAAGCCAGCACAGGAATCTAAAGTGTCAACTTGCATTTAAACACTATCATAGTTAAAAGCATACACCAAATTGCATAATAGACAAATGAAATGATTTGAAGGAGTAATCTGTGGAAACAGACTCAGAGAGAGGATTGTAAGGATTTTTTTCTTTTTTTTTTAAATCCTGCTCCCAAACTCTTTAATACTCAAGGAAAAAAAAAACCTTAAATCCCATTTCCTGCCACTGTAGGGCTAAAAAGTTAAAACCATATTTCATAGCAGTTAACGTGAAACAGGATTACTGTGCCGACTTGTTCTTAAAGAGCAAATACATTTTAAAAACTAGATTTGGAAGGAGGTATATTTCTTTCTGACAAATCCTTTGACAAGAAGCGGGATGGAGAAAACATATTTTTCTCTATGACTTCTGGGGATGAACAGAATTTAAAAGTTGTTGCCCTCAGTAGAATTGATGTACTCTTCCAGTTGGACTTTTTTTGTTCAGTTATTCACTGACTGACTTAATATGAATAATCGTGCTTTTCTTCCCTACTCAGACGAAGTACTTGCACTCTTCTCAATGAAGGCAAAAGAAATGCTTTGTTACCATTAAGTTTAAAATAAGCCAGGAAGGTCTTAGGAAGAAGATCCAATGACCCCTCGGAAGGAATAACTTTTTAATGCTAGCCAGGGAACTGCCTCCTGAGAAAAAGAAAGATTCAAACCCCTACCCAGGCAGACACACCAGCCCTCTCTGACATGGCAGTACCACAGTCTGTGTGGGACTTCCCTGTGTCAAAGCCTTTTGCACAGAGAGCACTTGGGCAGCGAGCGTGTGACACATCCAGCGAGACTCCTCATGTCTTGCCTGTTTTCTCTTGAGCCTCTGAACTGTGACCTCAAAGCAAATGAATCTGAGAAGAAAATACATTAATCAGGCATTCACTCAGCCAGACTCAGGATTTTAAAAGCAGGGATCTGAACCAGCTCTCTCACCTCCCACTTCTTTCCTGATACAATTAGTCAGCATCTGCCCCGGCAGCCAACCTGCTGCCTCTCGGAGGGGGGGACAAGCAGCTGCAACTCCCTTGCCCAGTGCTACCTCCTGCCAGGCTGCAGAAATGCGGAGAACAGCCCACTGAATTCATCTGGTGAAGGTTAGCATCCCTTTCCTGCGCTCAGGGGAGCGAGAGGAGCTAAGAACAGCTACCACTCACAGCCCCTTTGATTCCCTGCTCCAGCCCAAGTGCGGGTTCAGACGTGTCCCAGCCACACCTCTCCCCACCTTGGGCCAAGGCCATGCCAGCTCTACACACCTGTTGGAGGCTTCCCCACATTTTAAGGGAATCCCCAGAAGGGGATTTGCAGGTGCTCTGCTCCCTTCAAAGAGTTCAGGCAACAAATCAGCCTGGGAAATTGGACCCACAGCATTCGATGTAGCCCTCTGACCTTTTCCGAAATGTTCTCAGCCCACCAGGCCGGCGGGAGCTGAGAGTTTTGAAAGAAGCACGTGCTTTTAGATCCAGTTGAATTTTTGCTAGGGAAACTTTACAAAGGCATCATAAGGGTATCCACAGGAGTTTTGCAATTTTAGGTTGCAGGTGATTACAGCAAATAAACAGGTGTGCAAGTCAGGGTCGGAAGCGGGCTTCTACTTAAAGCCCGCCCCACCAAGCACTTGGAAAATAAATAAACTCCCCCCAAGCAGTTCTGTTCTACCCAGCAGCTCTAAGGCTTCAGCCCCATTCCTAGGGCTGGATTGTGCAAGCTCTTACTCCAGCAGTCACACCGAGTTCAAGCAAAGTGCCTGAGTAAGCATTTGCAGAATCTGACCCCCCCAGCCAGTTATCTACACGGCACCTATTTGTGCCTTGCATTGCAAGCTCTTTAGCCAGGGACATGGGCTGGGAGTATATTGTCTGCTGCAATGTGCTTTATCTCCATTTATAGCATTAAATCTAATTTTTGGTGCCAAGTGCAGCATTACCCTTACAATGACATCTATTAAAGACAGTTTTCCCTGAAGACTCTGGTCTGACCAACAACCAGTTTGCACTGTTCATTTTTTTTAATTTTACTGCAAAACCACCATGTTCATACTACCTCTCCACTTCTTTGATTTCAAGTATTTTCTTTAAAAACAGTATGACAGGCACTGAATTACAGAAATCCCACATCCTGGCATTAGACTGACTCCACTTGAGATGCTGCCATCCTTCCTTCCCTGAAGATTTAAAAAGCAAATTTCAAGCAGCAAACTTGACTGTTTAGTCTCCAGAAATGTGTAAGTTTAGCAGAGGCAGACTTGCTTTCCCCATGCCATCAGCAGCATTCCTGATGGGCACCCAGCCCCTTCCCCCCTCCCAAGGCACAGAAGAGGAGGGGTGGGACAGCAGCGTGGCACAGCATGGAGCAGTTCTTATGGAAAAAAAATCTGCAAGTTCCCCTGAAACGCTGCGTCCTGCATGCCTCAAAGGACAGCTGCTACCTTCTCACTTACAAAAACGTGACCCCAGCCAGTCAATCTACAGCACTAATGCTCTCAGATACCCTCCCACTCATCACTTTTGATGGTCAAAGCCATTGTAATGAAGAAGCTTCCCCTCCACCTCAGAAGGGGATATGCTTTGCTTTTGCTCCAGGAAGGTTTAGGGAGGGTGTTTCGGGTTTTTGAGGTTTTGGTGAAGGTACAACCCAAGCTGTTTTAGATAAACACAGAGGTAGCATGAGTCCATGTGTAACCACAGAGGAAGCAAGCACAAATAGGCAAATGTTCTGAATAATGGCAGTAGATGCACATGGAAACTTGCTTGGACTCACCTGGACTCCTTTCCCCCTTTCTTGTCCAACCAGTTACTGGATGGGGCACATCCCAGCCCTCTGGCATATGGTATTAGATGCTCTGGGCATTAGCAGAGAACTACTGATAAGTCTTTTGAAATGGTACAGCTGGTGTAGCCCAAGTCCCTGTTCATATGAACTCTCAAAATTTGGAAGGAAGAGGGTGATTTTATATCCTACAAGCGAAAGAGAGAAACTGAAGTGCTTAATCAGTTATTTGTATATACTGAGAGAGGAAGCTGGTTTGTCGGGCTGTGGCCATGGCTGCTGTTCTGTTAGGGAAGAACCCGTGGGCAGCTTTCAGAAAGTCATATAAACATCTCAAAAAAGGTTACGTGAAGATGCCAGAGACACAGCTGTAAGTCACAGATTACTAATTATGAAAGCATTTTGAGATCTTTGGCTGGAAGGGATCTCTTTTCTGGATAGGCAGATATTTTAATTCCATACTCCAGTGATCACTGTTCCAGCAGGACCCTTAAAATATTTTTTCCTTCCATGACTGTTCTCTGGTGTTAGTTACACCTCCATGCGGCTTTTAAAGAACTGCACGATTTCCAATAATACAGCTCTATCAAATACACTGCTTTTCTCTGCTTTTGGTTCCACTTATAAAGACAATGAATTATTAGTACAGCGTTCAGCTTGAAATCCTCCTGCACGATTAACAGGGTGAAATATTAGACAATGGGAACTGCTACTGTTATTTACTGTTCATTAAATGCTAATGGAAATTCAGCCCATCCTCAAAATATCATGGCCTTACACAGGCAGAGGTAGAGAGGTACAGACAGATCAAATGATTTTTCCAGATTCAAACAATAAATCAGTGGCAAGCCAATTCTCATACTCAACTCTTCGGTTTAGGCACCAAAATAGAGACTGTCAGAGTGAAGCTGATGGTCCTCTCTCCGCACTCAGGTCACTCTTTCCCTCGCTCCGGAGCTGGGGAATATCAATATGGCAATTAAACCCATCACTTACGAGTAGCAAACCAGAAACTGGGAGACCCAGCCTGACTGGAATAAGCCAGCTGACTGCAGCTACTGAAAAGAGGTCCACACTTGGGGAAATACTCAAGACATTCCTTCTCCAAGGCACCACCCATAATAACAGGCCAACAGTCTCAAACACCTCTGCATCTTGGATGGATACGCAGAACCGCATACATTAAACTGCTTTTCTTGGAGCTCATTTCAGAATGCTGCCAGCTTGTAAACAGCAGAGTCAGTTTTGCTGCCAACACAATTTTTACCTAGAGCAAACGGAAGTGCTTTTCCAAGAATTTCCAAGACAGTTGCGTCACGCTGAGCACTGGCATTGCACCACACAACCCCAGGAAGGGAAGACACAAATACAAGCTGCTGCTCGGCACACCCTGAGAGGGATTATTTAGAGGTATTTCTTTATTTCCAGGAAGGGACTCTCAGTGCAAAAAAGACCTTCCAAAAAGTCCCAGTGTTCACTGCAGGGGAGTACAGTGTCATTAATACTTCCAGTGCTGTAGCAAAAAGTGAATAATTTTTATAGCCAGCACGTTTCAATTTTCATTACACTTTGGAAAGCCTTGTTTGATAAAGTGCAGTGGAGACTAAGAAATGTAGCGTTTCTGAAGGACTGGAGAGCAATCTTCTCTAGCCTCCTTCCCCCACTGTGGCTTTTGCATAATCCCTTGGCAACTTTACCATTCTGAAGCTTTATTAGAATTATGTGTATGATGACAGCATTTACAGGCTGTTGCTAAGGTCAGGGTCCCATTATGCAAACTTTTAAATATGATGAGCATTTATAAGATAAATATACAAGACAAACCAAGGACATTGTATTCTCCACACTTTAAAGATGAAGAAAACTGAAGTTGCCTAACTTCCTTCATGACCACAGCTTGGAAAAATTAAACCAGGGATAGAAGCAGAGTTCCTTAGAGCACAAGCTTACCCAGAAGAATTAGATGTGGGCAAATATTCAACCACTGCACCAGTTCATAAAAGTAAGTGCTTATAACCAAGTTTTCTGGGTAAAACTTTTCAAGTCATAATTTACGTTACTTTTAAAACACACTCAGCCAAACACCAGTCTGCTGACATCTGAAGAATTACACTATGACTCTCACTCTCATGCCAGAATTCCCATTATTGAGCATTTTGGTGCTATGGTCCTGGATATGGACACTTCATTTATGTGGAAGCAGATTTATAGTTTTTAGTGGATTCCCTGCCATCTACAACTTCAGTAGATATTTTCCCTGCCTAGAAGGACATCCGTGTTTTTCTCTGAAGACTGGGCATAATCATGTCACTAATATCACATTACCAAAGAACATTTGAACTGCCTAGAAAAGAACAAAGAGTTTTTTCAAGGACTTGAGAAGCTTAAGCAAAAAGTTCCACATGAGGACCGTTCTGGATACTTTGTAAAGGTAAACAGAAACTAGGAATAACAAAGCATCTCATCCTTCCAGGGGCAGGGGAAATAAAAACAGCACAAGTTTAAGTCTCACTATACACTGGCATAACTTCAAACCTTCTTTTAAATGGTCTTGATTTAGTCAGTCTTCAGTTGTATGTGTTTGCCAGTGAAGTTTTGAGGAAAATCAGTCCCTAAACAGAGAAAGCCACTACTTTCTTGTTTCATCCACTCTGGGCAGTTCAGTAAACCTTCACATCAGAGAGGCTGGTTTTTTTCAGTTTTAGTTCAACAACTCAAAATATTCAGGTTTAGTATTTCATTGAATTTAAGGCTATATAAGAAGTTGCTTGAGTCACTTCTCAGAAACAATAACCCAGTAAATTACTTTTGGTTTTGATTTGCATGTTAGATCATAGCCTGAATGTGTTAAACCCTGCTTAAGAGAAAATAACATCAAATTTACTTTAAAGTTATTTTTAGTTGCACATCAACACGTTTTAATAGGTACAAACCAGCGAAATCCAGTCTTTCTGCTGGAGAGTAACTACCACATAGACAAACAAGCAAGCTTTAAAATCAGGTTTCTTGTCGGCTGATTGCAATTCTCAGTTAAAACTGGCAATGCAAATTACTCTATTTACTCTATTCTATTCTTTACTGAACAAGAGAAAAGGTTTCCAAACTGCCAAACTGGCTGGTGGCATCTTGACAGCAGATGGGAATGCAGTAAGAGCAGTCCTACATGGCAGTGCCTTTATGTGACTCCTGGAAAACTGAATCCCCTCACTGAATGGTTCTTTATACGAGAAATGAGCACACAGTTAGGGGAAGGAATCTGCTGTACACCCGTGTCATCTTAAACCAGTCCAGGAATGAATGGGACTAGCCCAGCATGAAGAGCAGAGTCAGGTTGTTTACCATGAGGCCTCTCCCCGGTCAGTCCATCTTGTATCCCTTTTTAAACTCATGGCAAAAGACTGATTCGAAGACAATTTTATCTTGCACAGTCTTTGGTTCAGTGGGGGAAGGGAGAGGATTGAGCAAACTGATATATTATGGAAAGCCATCCCCTTCTCCCTTACCCAGGGGACTGAAGGACAGCGAATGCCTCGGGCCAGTGTACTGACATGAAATGCTTACTACCTCCCATCCAGAACCTGGGCAAGGACAACACTGGCAAGTTTTTCCATGCAGCGTCTAAAGCTGGAAGATCAAGAGGCGATTGTTCCTAGCTACTGCATAGATCTCTCAGAACATTCAGCAACAGAAGCAAGAAGTTCAGCTGTTTTCAGGGCTACTTTTACTGTGAGAGTTCCCCGATGACAGTTTTGAGCAACAAACTAGATCCTTGCACTTCTCTAAACAATTCTTATTGCCAGCTGAAGACTCAGACCCTTCCTCTCCCGGCTGAGCTGTCAGTGCTTGTGTCTTCTGACACTTTCTGCAGCCAAGCTCAGCAGTTTGTCTTTTCTCCCTTACCAAGAGAGCAAGTGAAGGAAGCTTCCCACAACGGGTCCATTTCTGAACACCGGCTTGAGGTTTTCAGTTTAAAAGATCACTTTTTAGCCCCTTCAAATCCGCAGGGTGCACATCCGAAAATGTGATATAATACAGATGTAATCCTGGATAAACTGCATTCCCCACTCCTTTCCATTAAGTAAAATCAGTAACCAGAATCCCTGTTTAGGATCTGTGATTACAAGGATCACCCTCCGCCCTGCCCTGGTCAAACAATACGGGCTCCAGGAAAGTATGAGAGCCGTCATTTCAATAACGCAAAACCCTGTTGCTTCCACTCCAGAACAGCTGACTTGAAGTGCATGCTAGGCTGTGCTTATTAACAAAATGAGAAATCTGATATATAGAAAGAAAACACTATGTGAGGATTAATCCTGGATTGCAGTTTGTGGCCAGCACTGGGCCGCCATCCAAACACAGATGAAAAAGAACAAAATTTCTCCCACCTGTCACTTACAGCAGGTACAGCTATTGCAGTGTTGTAGTCTTCTCCTTTACAGCTATTGTAACAACTCATTTTGTACCAGCTTAAAATTCAGGATTAACCTCACTGATTCATTTCTTCCTTGTTTTGTGGGAGCCAGCACTGGAGGGTGAATTTTCTTTCCAGGAATTACAAACAAGAAGCATGAGTAACTTACAAGTTTGGACAGCTAGCACAATACACGTACACTTCAAGCAAAGAAACCCAGCTTAAAACTGGCATCCTGTTGGAACCTAGAGACGTTAACTGAACAAGAAAATGCAGCTCTCAGGAACATCTTTTTAAGGTTGTTTCTGCTGCTTTTGGGAGAAGTAAGCACACTCTCACTGCTGATTAAAAGAGACCTGAGCGAACCAGTGCAGTTTCTTCACCAATGAGCCACTGCACAGCAGAGCAAAATCCCTACTGCATGCATTGTCCTTGCTCCTGATACTACAGCAAGACAAAAACCAATGTAAGCAGCCCTAGCAGCTCAGTCACTGGTGGTGTGATGATCACCAAACCAAAGGAGTAGTCATCTTTATTTTTTAAAATATATTCTCCTGCTTACGGTTGGGTCAACGCTCTGTCATTGCAATCCCACAGCTGAGCCCTGTTAATTTTTCTCCAAGCCCAGCAGGGAAGGCATGTCCGCTGATGCTGAAATGGTCCCTTCCCATTGAGCTTTGCCTGTCACAATACAGCCAATATAATGGCTATGTCACAAACGTGATTTTGCTTTCTCCCACTCCAACGCCACATTTGCTGCAGCACTGAAATGCTGCTTTGTGGCACCGTTCTTCCCCGGCTGTTGTCAGAAGCTGCAGTTTCGTTCGTACACTTTATCAGTCAGATTTGGTTTGGGGATGAGAAACTTGGGTTTCTGTAGAGAAAACATGACAACCCCATCCTACCAATACCTCTGCCTGTCAGCCCACGATATGCTCATCAGGCTGGATGAGAGGGTTAAATGCTGCAGTCAGCACAAACATGAGTTCTGATATGAAGGCAAATGCACCTCGGTTTTCAAACATTATCCCGTTTCCCTACATCTATCATCAAAGAAGGCAGCAGGAGCTCAAAGAATAGCCACGTACCATTTTCTGCAAGGTCAAAGGAATGCACAACATACAGTTTATGTTTGACAGTTCTTAATTACTATGGACTGTAAAGATGCTGGAAAACGGGAACTCTCATTGCAAGATCTGCTGTTCACAACTTCAAATTTCATGCTGTGACCACCAATTTTGGGCTGTGGTGGCTGTTTTACAGAGTTTAAATCCATCACACAGCCAAACTGCTTAGCATTAGGTTGTGTTCTAGTCATTTTAAACAACTAATCAAAATCAACTGAACATATACCCTCCTGGAATCAGTCCTCTCACCTTCTCTTTCTCCCCTCTCTCCCCCCACCCCTTGTCACACATCGGCTTCTGCCAAACAATTCAGCACTGACACTACAGCCCATCACGTGATACCAAGTGCTTCAAGCATCTTGCAATACTTATTACTATCTACACATCCATAAGTCATTCCGCCCAGCAACGTATGTGAATACTAACGTGAGCTGTTTCTTCATGCATTAAAGATTCAGAGCTCTCACGGATCCTTGGAAGAAGCTTTTCCACCAAACACTGAAAAATCCTCCCTTTTATGTACGTGCGTCTCATCTGCATTTCATGTAGATTAGGAAGCATGACATGGGGAAAACCTGCCATATCCTCGGATTCTCCCATTCCTTCTGCTTACACTCCTGTGGCCACACAAGTCTGTCGTGATTAAGCAATGGATTTTAGATGCCAGAGAACAAGGCACTTACACGGGGTGTCCCTTCCCATGTTAGAATGGAAAGTAACAAATGTAAGAGGTTGCTTATTCTTAATGCTGATCTCCTCCAGAGCTAAAATGATATGTCAGTAGCAGGTGGCAAGTTCGAAGACAGCCCCCCTGCTCCTTTTTTTTTTTTTTTAATAAATATAACAAAGGGCACACAGATTTGACCTAATGGGTCAACCATCAAAAGTTAAACTGATTTAAATAATTAGACCTAGAATGTCAGGCACCACTGCAAATAATTGCTCCTAATGCTTTTAGGATTAGATTGCTAATGAAAAGGCGCAAAAAGGAGGCCACTTGCAGTTGTGGAAATAAGTCAATTTTCTTTCCATATGTCATTTTCCCCATGTAGATTTGCTGTGAAATCCTAAGGAGTCATTTACAGCTTTCTCTCCAGAGCCACTGTAGTATATTACAATAGTTCTGAGTCATAAAAAATAGTAAAAGTTATCTTGAAATATTAGTTGTTTATACACTGTATTTATCAGGCACAGCAAACATCTGCTCATAGTTCTGACATTTTCCAATGAAAGTGACTATTGCATATTGTTTTCTCCTTTTAATTTGTGGAAAAACATGGGAGCTATTCAAATATAAACAGCATTCCGCAACAAATTTAAACCAGTTTTTGTCAAAGGACAGTTCATTAGCAGAATGTAATTCTGATGCTCTTAACTGGTTTCTGGCTGTTCTCTCAGATTTATTCTAACAGCAAAGTAACATCCTGGGTGATTTCGGTAACCGTCTGCTACAACACTTGGTTTCATATATAATTCATTAATTCTATGTAAAGGTGCATGCACCCCCGCCCCATTCGCAGA